>KN173746.1:44319-144070 GCA_000758425.1 Nilaparvata lugens yeast-like symbiont | reverse complement strand
CCCAGCGTCTCTCGTCCGCCGCCGCCGCCGCCGCCGCCATCGCCCTTCCCGCCCCCAACCTCCTCGACCTCCTCCTCTTCCTCCCGCCTTCCTTCGTCCAGCATGGCCTGCGCCCGGCCGATTCCAAGGTGCCGCGCCGTCCCTCGCTCACGGCCTGGCTCGACGGCCTGCGCGGAGCCGCCTGCTGCATCGTCTTCCTGTGGCACTACACCGAGGCCAACCTTCCGTGGTATCTGCAACCGTTCGGCGTCCCTGCCCCTGGCGATGCCGCCGCATCATCGCCTCTCCAGCTACCCTGGCTGCGCGTCCTCTTCGCCGGCCCTGCCATGGTCCACGTCTTCGTCGTCTCCGGCTACAGCCTCGCCTACCGTCCGCTCCTGCACGTGCGCAGCCGCGACTCGGTGGCCTTGGCCAGCTCCCTCTCCAGCAGCATCTTCCGCCGCTCCTTTCGCCTCTTCCTGCCGCCCATGGCCGCCACCTTCATCATGTGCCTCGTCCGTTGTGGCGGTTGGTTCGACGCCCTGCCCGTCATGCGCTTGCCCTCTCTAGTCGGCCAGCTGCGCGACTGGCTCGACGCCGTCTGGCGCATCTCCCTCTTCTGGTGCGCCGAAAACTTCGACATGCTGCCCTACAACTTGCACCTGTGGATCGTGTCCATCGAGTTCTCGCATTCCATGGGCCTCTACCTCGTCATAGCCGGCCTCGGCCGTCTGAAAACATTCTGTCGCTTCGCCTTCTTGCTGGTCATAATGCTCTACACTCTGCTGAGCGGCCACTGGGCCCCCTTCGAGTTCCTCGCCGGCATGGGCCTCGCTGAAATCAGCATCATCCAGCAGCAGCAGCAGCCTCGTCAACACGTCCTGCCCACCAGCTCCCGAGACGCGGAGCCCTCGCATGCCTCGCTGCCTAGCCGCCTGCTCGCCCTCGTCCTCGTCTTCGGCCTCGTCTTCGGCCTCTTCGTTGCCGGCTGGCCCGCCAGGGACCTCGACAGAGCCCCTGTCCTGTCCGTCCTCCGCCGCTATACTCCGCACCTCTTCCTTCCCGACCGCGCCGACTCCTTTTGGCACGCCCTCGCCTCGGTACAGATGACGGCGGCCATCCAGCAGTTCGACACCCTCAGGGCTCTCTTCACCATCCCGCTGGCCCAGTACTTGGGCCGCATCAGCTTTTCCCTCTACCTCGTCCACGGGCCCATGCTGATCGTCTTGGTCTCTCACTACCTTCCTTTCCTCTGGCACTTAGTCGGCGGCCGAGACGCCGCCATCGTCACTGTGCCCATTGTTTGGGTGGCCGACGTCTTCACCAGGCTCGTCGATGCCGAGAGCATACGCTTTGCGCGCTGGCTCGAGTCCGCTTGCCTGCACCAGGACCCGGCCGGATCACCGGCATCCTTGCAACGGGACGCCCACATTCCGCCTGCCAGACCGAGGGAAGAGCAGCGCATCCGCATCTGAAGAGTCCGAATCTCGCCCCTTGCCCGCATCAGGTCGTTGGAGAGGTCCTTGGTCGTCGCCGTTGCGAGAAGGAGCTGATGCCCGGTTCGACTTGAGTCGTGATTCCCGAGGAAACTCGACTTGTCGTCACGCCGGCAACTTTGCTAGAGCATCGCATATACACACCACACACATACATCAGCCCAGCTGCCTACGGAGGCTCATCCCAATGAAAATCTGGAATGCCCAAGGCCGCCAAGCTGCCCACCCACATCGACCTCGATTGCCTACCCGCTGCTGTTTGCTGTGCCAGTGTGCTGTGCACCCAAACTTCACTAATACGCCACGACGCTGCGAAGCCAACTGGCCCTCGACCTCAACCCCCACGCACCACCCTCTTGCCTAGGGCATAACGAGGACTGGTCAGCCGTCATGCGGCTTCAGCGACAGGATTCCTGTGGGGGTTCCCTGTCGCCTGAACATGTTCGCCTCGTGCAAGCGGCTCCCAGGACTGTTTGACATTTTCGGCCGCTCGAACTGGGTGACGCGGTCAGCGCGTTTTTTTACCTTGTTTTTCTTCGTGCCAGTGTATGAAGGGGTTAACGTCTTGAGATGGAATTGACGTACTATGAAGAGGAAGAAACTAGATGCTCAAGGGATGCAAGTTGCTCGCGGAGTTTGCGGCGGTGACGGGGGTGTCAGGTGATATTCCCCTGGGATAGGGTCGGCACGTCTCCAGGGTAGCCGGGCAACTGGACCCGGGATTCGAAGACGTGGCTCTCCGAGGTCTTACGTGTGCGTGGGTGTGTATGCGCGCGACACTTTATGAGGCTGTCCGATCAGCACTTTTCTACTGTCCGCAAAATAATATCAGTGGCAAGCGGTCGACGGATATCTACTCCCCCTTCTAATTGGAAATGAAGCTCCGTAAGACGCGCTGAATCACCAATCTCTCCCGCACAACCCAACGTCAGCCTGGCGTTGGGGTGCGACGATGGCCTAATCGGTGGCCTCCCCCTGTTCCATCCCCCCTCACACTCTTTATCATACCCTTGGTCTCCCGTGTCGTTTCCTGGCGCTCGAGGCAGGCCATTGACCGTCTGGAAATTCGCTCGCACGACAACTGTCCGGAACCCGTGCGCGTGCCTACAATGCTGGTCACCGAGTTTGCTCTCTTTACCCTGCGCTCCGGCTGCAAAGAGCCGGACATCGTCGAGACCGTGATGCAGTGCCAAGACATTGCAGAAAGATGGGTGGGCCGTAATCATCCGTCGAGCCTCGAGCCCGGTGTCCGATTCAATAGCGGGTATCTGGACCGCTCCAATGCGCAGGCCAGGAACCCGCCCTCGTTACTGATTCTCACGCCTTGGGACTATCCGATAATCTTCGGCAAGTGGGCCTGCAGCAAGGAGAGCTAGGCCTGCCTCGAGAAGATATCCCAGCACACCGTACCAGGGATCCACTTCGTTCGCAACTTTCACGTGGAGGCGGCCGGCACCCGGTTGCAGCTCAGGAGCAGCTTCTCTCATCATCCCTTCAATGTCTGCATCATGTCCGTCAGCCCCGGTCAAAGGGACCGTGCGCAAGACGCCTATCGATCTCTCGAGGAGACTGTGTTTGCGCGCGGGCTGCAGGACGATGTCTGGGCGGGCTGGTCCATCAACAAATCCAGTGATGCGGACCTCCTCATCGTCTTCTGGACGGACCGCATCCCGAGCGAGTCTCTGCATCAACTCACGAGTCTTGCCAACAGCCAGGATAATCGCCGCTTCGAGTTCGTGGCATAGGCGGTTATTTCAGCCGCGCCCTGGACGCTAAGGAGGGGGGGGAGATAGTGGAGTCCGTCGTTGCTCGACGAGCCAAAGAGCACCGCACCCCCGTGACTGGTTGGTTGCGCTTGGCTGCGCTTCGAAATCCATCTTTGCTATGTCATTTTCGTCGCTGGTCGAGAGCATCTACTGAGCACATGAATGAGAAAAGCAAGTGACCCCCGAGACGCCCATTCCTGCACATCGGCCTAACACAACGGCCACCAGTCGATTCCTCACCGTCCTCGTGGCGTCGTCATTGCTACACTAGTTTTTCTTGGAAAGATCGGTGATGTGCAAGTCTAGAGATGCGTCAGCATAGTCCCATGACGCCTAGTTAGGGTCCAGCACCCAGGTGTCGTACTTGGAGGCATGCTCTGCTTCAGCTTCTCGGCCTTGTCGGTGTCTTTGAGCACCAGGGTGTAGAGGTGCCTATGACAGCGGACCTTGAATTTGACATTATTTGTCTTCTTGTTCTTCTTGATGCGCGCGGCTGTATCGTGTTTCTAGTCAGGCGGTTTCCCGCGTTCAACGACTTTTCCACGTGCCCCCGTCAAGACTCACAGGAAGCGTCCTTCCGACGGCAGATTTCAATAAACTACGACAGCATCATCAGCAACGGCTATTTTGGTGGCCAATCCAAAAACACATGTGCGAACCTTTTTGATATCGGCGACCTCCTTGGGCATTTTGGCGGTGACGGGGCGGTTCTTGAGGCTGAGATGAGAGTCTTGACAAAACTCCAAGCCTCAATCCCTGATTTGGGTTTTTTTGCACTCCCACAATATATTTTGGACTCGTCTGTGTGGATAACCCACGGGGCTCTGGCTTACATACTTACACACAGAAAGTGGGTCAACTATGGCACATGAGAGGCGCAGTGCACTTTACACGCAGATACCGGTGCCACTCCCCACTGGTAGTTAAATTCCTTCACTGATCCCGCGCAAATTGCATCCAAATTCAGCGCTGTTTCCAGTACTTGATACTGAGGCTTTCCAATTGATGAGATGAAGTTGGTATCAAGCGTTCTCGTGGCTTCCCAGCAATCTAGCTGTACAGAGCCACGATGAGATCAATTCCGAGTTCCTTGTCCTCTTCAACTATGTAAGAATCTATAAGGCTTCAAGTACAAGTCCTTCCGTCGCCATCGCCCTGGTTCCGAGACACAGTTGGTGTGCGCGTCACACCAGGAGGTTCGAAACGCTGTTCCGTCACTGTCACGGTCGGGATCCTCTTCCTCGGTCAAGTCCCGTCCGTCTGGAAGAGTGCGGTCCGGCCGGAAGCTTCATACTACGGTAAAACATGGTTACGACGATACGCTACTTTTGACATTGACCGTCGTTAAAATAGCAGCCCACAACTCACATGAACTGTTCATTTATTTGATTTGCTGTTGACGGCCCATATGATGTCGACGGCATCCGGCAGCAATGTCGAGGTGGCCAATCAATGCCCATCCTTTGCATCGCAACACTGACACCACTTAGTATTTAGTTACCGGGACAGAAAAAATTCAAGCCAGCCGAGACGGGAGCAATTTTCTACCCCCGATTCGTAACAGTGCATTGTACAGAAATGGCAATGATCCTGTTCTATACCGTCAGTGCTGCTCTCCCAGTGTGAGGTGCTGTGCTTTGGGTGCAACTCATCAAGGGCGAGGCCGACTGACGCAAAGTCCTCGTCTGGTGAGTTTTTCAACACCGTCAAAAACGAAAAGAAATGGCCTGGATACCACCGATGTGATGAAGGCTGCAATCAAAAGATTTCGAATGTGCATGTCGAAGTCGAGGCTTGAGACTTGCAGTGCCAATGAGCTTTCTTCTTTGCGTGCGGGAGGCGGAGATGGCTTTGGACGCGGATATTCTTCGAATTGAAAAAATGGTGCGCAGGAGATGGTAAGATATACCCCGACGCTTTGGTCTTGAGAAAAAAACACTTTCTTTGCCTGCTAGAGAGCCTTTTGTCTAGCTTTCCGGCCGCATCAGAAAAATATGGTGCATCGCGGTAGGGGGTGACCATGAATGGGATGCATCGGCTCCCTTGGTTGACTACTGCATCCCATAGTTGAAGATGCATCATATCCGATTTTCGGGCTTGATCAATCGACGATCGATTCGATCAACATTGAAACCCACTCCTATCTAGAGTCATCTTGCCCATCAGATGAAGAACTTGCCTCCACTCGACCACGTGGCCGTCTCGGACAGCGGTCGGGAGAGAGAATCTCCGGGGGTGCGATGCAGGCCTCCCTGCCTGCAGAGGGCCTGAAACTTGTCTCAAGCCTGGCAACGAAGTGGCCGATGGCTGCCCTAGACGCAGCCTGAGGACCGCCTCCTCGTTGACCCGGGGGTATGCACATATTATGCAAGCTGTGCCGCGATAAGCAGACGAGACAGACATCGCGCGTGGCTTACCTGCAGTCAGTCGCTGCTCCTGCTGAGCCGCAGAGGAGATGGAGGAGTCGGCCGTCATAGCGGGAGCAACTTTATGGAGTGACTACTTCGTAGGGGTGCCGCCTCGAACAGCCGCATGATTTTCTTCTACTACCAGTAGCCTTTCGAATCATGTCTAGGCAAACACGTACGACGACCGCAACTCCTCCACACCCAACTCGATGCGCCCCTCGTCCACCTCGACGTCGCCAATCTTGAGCCCTGCGCGTATCACATCGCCGGGCACGACGGGCCCGACACCCGCCGGAGTGCCTGTCAGCACGATATCGCTCGCGTGCAGTGTCATGACGCGGGCGATGGCACTGAGAACGCGCGGGATCCGATAAATCATCAGGCTCGTCGACCCGCGCTGGCGCGGCTCCCCATTGACCGTCAGGAAGAGCTCGACTTTATGCGGGTCTGGCACCGCGCTTTTGCTCACAGCGCGACTCATTGGCAAGAATGTGTCGAAACCCTTGGCCATCTCGGACGTCAGGCGACGTATCGATACGTTGAAGGCGCTTCTTCATCTTCCGGTCGCTCGAGGTACTCGCGCACGATCAAATCCTCGATGCGCCTCTTGATCAATGATACGTCTGGCTTGAGCCGGCTTGAAAGCTGCTCGATGACCTCGCTGACGAGTTTGCCGTGGCTCAACGTCTTTCGGGATCTAGTGTGGGTTCTTTCGCGTCAGCGCATCTCCGTCCACGCCTCCTATTGCCACAGACATCTCTCCGAGTGAGAGAAGAAGAAGAAGAAGAAGAAGAAGAAGAAGAAATATAAGCATTTCAAGAAGAAGAAGAAGAAGAAGAAGAAGAAGAAGAAGAAGAAGAAGAAGAAGAAGAAGAAATATAAGCATTTACTTCATGATTCTCATAACGGCTGCGTCGATGATATGCGCCCGCGTCTGGTCGTTCTTCTCCTCTATCCTTCTTCTCTTGCCTATCCTCAATCTTGGAGACGGCGTTGATAATAGGCGCCTTGATGCGCACCGCTTTGCTCTGAAAAGCCGCGTTGAAGGCAAAGGCGTCGCCGGGCTTGACTGAATTGGTGGCCGGTTCCTTGAGCAGCACCCGCGATTTGGGCGCCACCGCGATGGCTGTCAAGGCCCGCATCAGGTCAGCCGTCGCGATGCCAGTCTTGGCTTGAATCTCTTCAAATGACAGGCTCGTTCCGTCTTCTACATCATTGAAGAGCATCAGCACCGTCGTGGAAAACGTCGGCACGTGGAGCTCGTATCGCCGCTCTTGAGCCAACGTCCCGGTCTTGCCGGGGATGGCCGGAAACGTGCACCGGACATCGGCGTTCCCCGTCGACGCAATCCACGTGAGTTTCCGGCCGTTGCGGCTCGTCAGGTAGAACTGCTCAAAGCTCGCCTGCAGCCGCTGGATCTCGCGCGGTAAGACGCAAGCTATTCGGGAGCCGTCGCCAATCGACGACTGGCGACCCATGGTCTCGGGCGGCTAAGAGTTGGTGGTGAGGACGTTGACGCTGAGTTCGATGACGGCGCTCACGTGTGTATGATATGTTGACGTGAGCTCCGAAGGACGTGACCAAGTCTCGGAACATGCCCTCGAATTTGCATGTAAACTGGTGGCCCAGCTCCTGTTTCATGCGCGAGATGATGGCCTTTTCCACGTCTTGGCTTTCCGACTTTCCATGGAGTAACCGCCGGACGAGATAGCGCTGGTAGTATGTCTGGAACAAGTCTCTGTCCTGCAGGTAGCACATGAGCACAATAACCTTGTCCAGCACCGCGTCCACCTCGGACTCCGTCTTGCCGCGGATGCCTCTCTTCAAGCTGTCATCGATGTACAGCGAGACATACTCGGAGCTGCGGCGGAACAGGTTAATAAAGTCGCTGAAGCTCTTGGTCAGCGCCGTCTGAATGGTCAGGTCGTCTTGGAAACATTGGCTCAGAAGCCCATCAAATTTTTCCTTGAGCCGCAGGACGTCGTCGACCCACTTGATGGCCGCTGCCGTTTGCTGGGCCGCCGGAGTCAACGCCTTGGCCCTGTCTCCCTCACTTGCTGCCTCGTCCACCTGCGCCGTGGCGGCCGCGCTGGCATCTGTCTTCTCCAGCACTTCTTCAATTTCGATGCCGAGCTCGACAACGTGCCGGTGTAAAATAGTTTGGAGAGCCGTCTTGTTTGGGTCGACCCGGGAGATGAGGCTATATAGTATGGATAGGTCTTCCGTTTTGTCGTTGTCAATCATCCACTTGACGCCGCTGGTCTCCATGGCCAAGAATTCCTGCAAGTGTGAACTGATGAGCGTCTTCCCTATGACGGCTTGCGTGTGCGGCAGCGTCTCCCGTTCAATCGTTGTGCCGCAGCGATCGGCTTCCTCGACCAGTCGCCGTTGTGTGTGCCGCAGCCAGCTACTGACATCGGCCTCTTGAAGCAGCCGCTGGCACTCACGCTCGTAGAACTTTCGGCTGTTGGCCAGGAGGCGAGCGGGGTTGGAGGATGGTGAGATAAAGTGGTTTGTCTGCGCGCTCATCCCGATCCTCGTACAGGCAGGTCAGCATCTGACTACAGCTCCGGATAAGGTTTTTATCAATCACGTCGCCCTCTCTCTCCATATCAATCTGCTCAATCATGATACGGATGAGGAGATCGATGACCAGTATATCGCTGTCGTCGTTGATGCTGCATCGCAGAATATGGTCGCGGAAAAGGGCTATGGTGGTTGCAAAGATAGGCAGCTGGTTTGGCTGCTGCTGGCCGTAGCCTCGATCGAGATACATGAGAATGTCGGCCATCATGTTTATCGACGTGTTGTGGTCGTTCTAAATGTCGCGCAGTCCCGTAAGAAATATCTCTCCCCTGCTTCGGCGCTCGTTGGCAGAAGTCAATGAACTCTCCATGTCGTGGTTATACAGCAGCTTTCGCACCATCTTGTCGATCTTGGGGATAACGTGCGTTGCAAACCATTGTTCCTCAAACTGTTTGACACGTTCATACAGCACGGCACCTTTCTTCTTGATAACCATCTTGTAGGCGGCTCGGTAGAGCTCTTCGAAAGAAAGTCGACCTGACGTCTTGCTGTGGATGTCGTGGAGCGCCTCTTCGAGCATATGCCAAGTTTCGTCCATGTCTGTGGTATTTCTTGCTTGCGCGTATACCACGTTAGTCAAAAGCGTCCTGCCAGAATGTGCCAGTGACTTGGGCCACGGCTGTCCACCCGAGGAGATGGTAAGGAGCTCTATGATTTCCTTCATGTCCCATGTGAGGTCTAAAATGTCTAGCTCCGTGTATTCCACCGTCGTCAAAAAGTTATCCAAGCCCAGAAACTGGCTTCTGTCTGGAGTTTGGGCAAGCCACTCGACCTCTTCTTGCCCTGTACCGTAGAATATATTCATCCCAATCATTTTGTGGTAGTTGAAATGCGAGACGGCCTTTGAATTTCTCAAGTATCCCTCTGATCTCACCGCCCTTAAGCCTGCACCGCCTCCAACATAGAGTGACATCCGTCAGATGTTGATCGAGCTTGTGTGGAGTGTTCTTGATGATCGACTGATCGACAAGCAGTGCCAGTTTCAAAATCCACCGAGGCAGCGTTTACGGATCAAAATAATATGAAAAGCACGAGCACTTTACATTGAGGCGCTTTAAAAGCCTTTTGGCCTTCTGTATTCGCTCGCTGAAGTAGTCATCGTCATATTGATTCATCTCTCTGTATGGCGTGAGCTGGTAAGGGCGGCCGAGGCAGTTCACAAAGCAGGGCGATTCACGAAATACTTTGTACCTCGCGCTCGTATAAAGAGCGAGACAGAGAGAAATACGCGTGAGGAAGAGAAGAACGGGGCCAGTGGGCGAGAAATTGATGCAAACGAGGACTTACACTTATAATACGACGAGGCGGGCGGATGCGGCCACGATTACCGGCACCCGCACCCCCTCGCCCGGAAATCATGGCTAATAAGTGCTATCCGGGTTCCCACGCAGGTCCTAGAAGCAAACAATATGCGTTCGTTCGCAGTGCCCACGTCGGTCGGCGGCGGCGGCGGCAGCAGTACGAGGTGGTGGTGGATTTATTTACGTCGTGCAGCACGTGCTTATTCACGTGCGACATCCCGATAGGGCAAACGACGCGGGAGCACGCGCTAATCGCGTCTCCCGGTTCAGTCGGCTATCTCACAAGCCAGCAGGTTGTTGAAAGGGGTTTGGGCCCGTCAATTCAGGCCGACCCTGTCCGCAGCACCATCATGGGTGCGCATATGTTTGGGACTTCCGCCGCTCCCTCTTCGTCATGTTCCCAACCGGAATTCTCCTCCACTCCCTCTGAAGCCTGGGTTGGCCCTCTCCCCCAGGTTCGGCGCGTCCGATGCCCGCAAGCCGTCATATGAAGGATCGTGAAAAGCCAGGGAAAAATCCCGCGGGAGAAAACCTGGTGAGGTTGGGTTCATCAGCAATACTTTTCGGCGCAGTCGGACCGGTGAGGTGTTGTATCGGCGGCGACGACGTCTACGGGTAGGACCCCCCCCCATCTGGCCGTTATATACAGCTTGTGGGGCACGTGATCTAACACCTGATCCAACACTGGAAACTTTTTTTGATATTCGCGAAAATTCACACTCAAACATTCCAACCCGGGAAAATCATCCTTCATGGGTGCACGTCTTCCTTTGCACCCACCCTTCTAGCATTACCTTCAACTTACCTGCTGTGACGAATGTCTCTAACGCTTTGTTCGGCGTATTCTTCGTCAAAGCATCCACTGGGTTGTCCCCTCCCTTAATCCAGCGGATCTCGGAGATTTCCCTCTTCTCGTAAGATTGCCTCAGGCCCATAAGATCGATCATGAGCCTTTTTTCGTTTGTAGAGCCCAACTTCACCAAACATTCGTATAATGAATACGAATCCGTACAGATGACAAGGGGAATCGGCGGCTTATTGAGGCGCTCCATGATTGTACGGAGTGTGTGCGATAGTGAACCCAATGTCGAAGCCTTTGACCAGCCCATATCTCCGAAGCTAGTAAGGAACGTGTCACCCGCTTACATTTTGTAGAAGACCAGTGGATAATTTTAGCTGTCGTGATCATGAAATCCCTCTCCCCCCAAAATCCTCGTTTACCAATGCGATAATAAAACCAATTTGAGAGCTGCAATCCTTGTTCGCAAATAAACCGTCTGTGAATACTTGTTACGGATCCACTCATCCATACGGACCAACACCCTAGTAGGCCTCCCGGACGTATATATATATATCTAGATCACCACCGTCTCTTATGAGCTCTGTTCCTTCCTTTCCTTCTTCATAGAAGTTGTTAGATTAATAAATCTTTCGAGCACCTGTTCGATCTCCCGGTCACAGCTGTTCCTTGACAATACTAACAGCTTCGCCTTTTCAAGATCGAGTGGACTGAATTTGAGGCCGCGATCTTTGTTATCAGTTTGCCATTGAATTCGTTGATTGAGTCTCTTCACTTCATTAGAGGAGGGCTGTTGCGATTGCGCTGCCACGGAAAAATCAAACGCTGATTCTGGCTGGCACAGTGAGGCAATATATGCTCCACGTGCACGCTGTTTGACGTATTCCTGTGCACAATCAGGGCTCCTGCTGTCGACTAGTCTCAATTTGTTGGCCTGCCCTTTCTGCGCCATTGTGACATTTTCATCAACATAGACATGGCAGCCATTGAAATCACCGCTCGAGCCCTTCTTTAGATCCTGACGTGGCTTTGCCCTGAATTCTGCCTTGGCAAGTTCTGATTCCTCCCTCTCTAGGAAATCTGGTGTGCCTAGTAGGAGCGTATCATCAGTTTGTAAACCGATAAGGCCGAAATAGTTCTCCTTTCCTTTGTTTGCAGTTTCATTTGTAACGAGTAGGCAGGGATCAAATGTTGGTTCCATGTTTAGTGCAGTCTGTAAATGTCCTTGATATGTCGTAAACCAGTGTACTCCTGACTCCGCGATGCCATACAATGGCTTCAGTACGCGAAGCAATGTACCATCTGGGTACCTCTTTTTGAGCTCTTTCGGCAACTTCGCGATTATTGTTCTCTGTAATGTTGTGCGTGATTGCACGTACGCTTGCGTAATGTCTCTCATAGCTAGTGTCATACCAGCCGCCATCAGTGACGGTGCTACTATGGCCAGAATCAATCGTTGTGAGCATCACTGGATAGTTGGAATTTGTGTGAGAGCCATTTTTTCATCATCTGCATAACCTTGTATGACAAGCCGAGACTTCTCGTATCTTCTCGTACGGCCTGTCTGTAGTTTTGTTTTTCACTTCACGGACAATTCTCGATTGAAATATACGTATTCCTGCGTGTTCCGTGCGGTCATATAGTATTGGTTCGATGATTCCTGAGTTAAAGAGGGCCTCCAATTCGGCGTTGTCGGAAGCTTCAAAAGGAAGGCCAGGGATTGTAATTTTTCCCTCCTGACGAAGGCGGGTAGCTAGTTCGAGATCAGCACGTTCTTTATGTGACAAGAAAGCGGCAGGAGTGTAGTTTGAAGTATCAGGTGGGTTTTTGCGCGGTCGGCCGCGGCGGCGGGCGCGTTGCTGCTCAGGATATTCGAATGGCTTTGGAATATCCTCATGGAGTTCTTCTGCACAGGGCATGTCTTGTGTGACGGGAACCCCGTCATTTGACGTGAGTGCAGGTAGCGTATCTTGTGTTGTGCTCGTATACTCCGGATGCCGGAGGTATGGTTGCACAGCCGTACTTCGAAAAGTGTTGGGGCCATTTTCCATATCTACCGTGACATCTGTTTCCGTGACAGCAAGTACTTTGTATGGTCCTTTCCATCCACATTTCTCACGGAGCACGCGTACTTCGCTACCTAAATCAAGGGTCTTTGGTAGCACATTCGACGTATTGGGCCCGTTGCGTGCATTGAGAGCGTCGTTAACCTTTCGTTTGGCCGCAATTTTCCTCAATTCTGTCATGGCTTTCACCACAGCCTGGGCGCGCTGGAGAGACGATGCGGACGGTGGCGAGTCCATTGTCACACGGGGATACGCTCCAAAAACGAGAAGCGTCGGTACGAGTCCATCGGAGCCAACTGTGTCATTTACGGCTTTAAAAGCCATTTGCAATACCGCTTCAGATGAAGTAGCGGTCTTCCGTAGCTCTGCTCGAAGAATCTCAAAGGCTCTGCGGAGCGGCGCATGATACCTTTCCACTTTCCCTATCGACCAGTGCGCTTCGACAGGAATTTGGCGGCAGGTAATGCCAGCAAGTTTGGCTTTGGTCCTAAACTCCGTGGCCGCAAAAATCGTGCCTGCATCATGTTTGAGAACATCTGGGGGACCAAGATAGGTATCGATCCATCATAACTTAAGTGCTTCCCACATTTCTTTCGCGGAAATATAAGGTAGAAATCTGCCAGCCTGAAAAGATGTGGCGGCATCAAAAACATGGAGAACAGGGCGACTTTCGAGGTACATAATATCTACAATAACTTCATAGTTGAACTCATGGTCTTTACTTAGTGAAATTTTGAATCGGCGAGGTGGGTCGGATTGGAGTTGACAATAATGACAGAACTTGCGGACAGCTTCGAGGCCCTTAATGTCAACATCGTGACCAGCCCTTGCAAGAAGCTTGTACAGTTTTGACACAGATGGATGACAAAAACGAGTATGAATACGTCTCATTTCACTTTCCGTCAGAAAGAGCGTTGCAGCTTCTTCCTTCCTTAGAAAGAACCATGGATGCCCCCATTTTCTGACGACGGGAACACGTGTTTTCCCAGAGACAAGTTCGTTTGTTACGTTGTTGATATAAGCACCCAGTCGGTCCATATCCCGAAGACATAGGAGGAAGGGTGTCGGCGTGTCAAGCACGTGGAAGTCAACCACACCTACCGGTGTATTGACAGTCGCTGTTCCCAAAGAGAAAACTGGTTCGCCATTGCCGAAACGAATGGATACGGAACCCTGTGTTGAGGTGTTGAGAGAAAGATTTCGCATTACCTTCTGGAGAGCCTGGAATTGGGCTTTTCCGGCTGTGGAGTTAAGAGCCGCACCTGTATCAGGGAGGATTCCCTGAAATACATCTTGAGAATAACGTTCTAACACAAAGGTGTTGGCGGGAGCAGTAGGGGTGAGTGACTCCATTCTATATTGTTCAAAGAAGAATGGTGAGGTAATGCGATGACGGAAGGTTTCGTCAGGAAGGTGACCAGCTGTGAAAAATTGTTGTTGGTTATTACAGTCGTTGTCTTCAGAGTCTTCATCCTTATTATCATCACATTCGTATGCATCATCTGCATCATCTTCTCCTAGACCGTCTCCTTCGTATTCAGCTAAAAATGCAGCATAGTTCCGTTGCTTGGTTGTTTGTCCACGAAAGCTTGAGTCACGCAGATATCTTTCTTTTGCGCGTCGTCTTTCCTCAACAGAGTGCTTTGTGGAAAAACATTCTTTTTTCCACAAACGTAACAGCGTTTTCTCCAGGTTGAACTTGGGCCTGCTCGCTGATTGAAACGGTTGCCACTTCCGTATTCGTGTCTATTGTTTTTGCCACGGTTGTTGCTGTTATCGCGGCAGTTGTATTTTCGATCCGTGAAGTATTGCCTAGGAGCAATTGAAGAAGCAATGGAGCGTTGTCTTACTGTTTCTAATAACTGACGAAGTTGTGATGATATTTCCTCGAAATTGGGAGCGGAAGTATACAATGCGTGTTCCAATTCTGGAACCCAGCGGCAAGCTCTAATGACAGTTGACACTTGTTTCTCAGTGCAGTATTCGGAGCCAAGGGCCCGCTGTCATAGCAATAGTTTGTCAAGCATGCCCTGTAGGACGACCGCGGAATCTTTGCCTTCATACTCGGGGTCTGAGCGTAATCAAAAAAACGAGATACTGATCCAATCTGTGTGGTATTGTTGGTTGATTTCGGTATCGAAATGCCTTTTCAACTTTGGCATACATCTCCGAAAACGTCAGAGTACGGCTGACATTGTGGAGAAAGTAATCCTTTGCCCGCTTGCCGAGAATTGTGGAGAACACAGCGTGAAATTGTAAAGGCTTTATGTGTACTGTGAGACACACATCAAGAAAGTATGGACTTTGTCATCAAGTATATCATATGCGTCCCCGGTGTAATTCATCTCTTTATCCCACATCTTGGCGAATTGTGTGGCTGTCACCGGATCAGGCGGGGAATTCACCACTGGGATTGGTGGAATAGTGCGATACAAGGCACTGCCATCGTCTTCTTGAGCCGGGTATTTGGAATGATGACCAGGATTCTCGGGGCAATGAGAGTTGCGAAGTGGATCATAAGCGGAAGAATCTGACGTGGCGCAGAGAGGGATATAACCGAAGGGAGGGTTCGAAGGGGAGTAGCTGTGTCCCCCGTCCCCGGCGTTGTTTGCGAGGCCTGCTGCTCTCTTGTGTTTTATGGATGCGTGGTGGCCTTATTCCTCTGTTGTGGCGATGGTGGGCAATGGGAGACGTCCAGTGGAAAGGAGTTGTTTCTGCATGTATGCCAGAGTGTTGTTGTCCACATCCGTTTGGATAAGTGCTTCATCATCCCATTCTGGTAGCTTTTCGGCTTTCAGTAGGCCTTCGAGAATTTTGTTGATTTTTGAATTGAATTTGCCCATGTAAAATACCTTTGCGTCGCAGTATGTCCTTCAGGGCTTTCCGCACGCTCACATGTAGCTGCGCGAAGTCGTCAATGGACCAACCTTCGAAATCTACCTGGAAGGAGCCTAGCTGCTCCTTTATCATGACAGGTACTGGCAGCTTGGTATAGAAGCATCTTTGATAGCACAAAAGTGTTACGTTGTGCTGCTGAAATTGGATCGGATTCTGGTAGCTCGAGGCCGACGAACTCTGCGTCAAAGTATGAGGCAATGCTTTTATGGAGGTATACCTGGTCCAAATTACTGGCTAGTTCGGCCATCTTGTTATCCTCTGGAACGGAGTGCTCAGGCCATCTTCTCACGAGATAGTGAGTGGTTTGAAAAACAATTTAGTTCTGTACGACCTTGGACTGGAGGGATCGTGCGATAGGGCACGCCTAGACGATCGGCACCGCAGATGCTCGGCACCGCAAATGCTAGGCACGAAATTCAACAAGGACGATCGGTACCGCAGATACCTTCAAGAGGAATCTCGTTGAGCGCTCTTATTGGCATGGAAGCCCACAACCCGTGATATGCTTCAAAGAACCTCTTCCACCTAACTGTCTGAGGTTACCAGCTTGGCAACAACTGATCAGTGTCGGTAGGCTATATACTGGATCGATCCAGTGACACGGGTCTTTGGTAAAGAAGTGATTGATTCTCTCGTCTACGGGAAGGACCCCCTCTCTGGCCATTATATACAGCTTGGGAACACGTGATATAATACATGATCCAACAGCTATAAGATTTTTCTTTAGCAGCTTTCCAAACCTCCCCCGAAAAAATTTTCAGCTTCCCGCTGCTGTTAGATTCCAGTAGTGCCAGTATTCTGTGAACCATTCTACACTAACACGCCACAACTCCGCGAAGCCAACTGGTCCTCGACCTCAACACCACCAGCACCACTCTCTTCCCCCGGGCACAACGAGGAATACACACCACACGGCTTCCGCGATGGGATTCCTGGGAGGGTTCCCCGTCGCCCGAACATGTTCAACTCGTGCATTCGCCACGATTGAGCGGCTTACCGCCCAACCTCGTCGCCGCCGATGCAACACCTCACCGGTCCGACTGCGCCGAAAGGTATTGCTCATGAACCCAACCTCGCCAGGTTTTCTCCCGCGGGAGTTTTCCCTGGCTTTTCACAATCCTTCGTATGACGGCTTGCGGGCGTCGGACGCGCCGAACCTGGGGGAGAGGGCCAACCCAGGCTTCAGAGGGAGTGGAGAATTCCGGTTGGGAACATGATGAAGAGGGAGCGGCGGAAGTCCCAAACATACGCGCATCCATGATGGTGCTGCGGACAGGGTCGGCCTGAATTAACGGGCCCGAACCCCTTTCGACAACCTGCTGGCTTGTGAGATAGCCGACTGAGCTGGGAGACGCGATTAGCGCGTGCTCGCGCGTCGTTTGCCCTATCGGGATAGAGCACGTGCATAGACACGTGCTTCATGACGTTAATAAATCCACCACTTCCATAGGTTTTCGATAGGGTTTAAGTCGGGCGAGTAAGGCGGCCAGTCCACGAGCTGCACCCCGTTTTCTTCCGCGAATTCCGAGAGCCACGATTGCACAACTCCGGTGCTACGCACTGGAGCGTTATCTTGGACACATTCTCGGCCACCATCCGAGGCTTTCTGGGAATCAGGGGATAAGCCAGTTTCGGCACTGCATATCCCCAAACATTCAAAGAATGGTGACCATCAAAATCCAGATTAGCATATGTCATGTGTGTGATAGCGGTGTTGATGGTCTTTCCATCCGCTAGTGTCAGTGGTTTGGGGTGCGGGAGCTCCATCATTCTCAGCTACGAGTCCTTCGCCCGCCGGGCGAAGGACTCGTAAAAACAGTACAGCAGAGGCATCCAGTGTCAACCATGGCCTTCGAAAAAACCTATCATCTACCAGACAATCAAGTAAAAGGGGAAGGCCTTCCATTCTATCCAGGGCCGACTTGAGGTCTCTCCTCAACGGGTAATTATGGTATGTAGATATGCTAATATCATTACTGCATATTTCAGTGACTCCTAATTCCATTTCAGCGCTAGTGATGTAGGATGTTTCATAAACATTCGAATATAAGCTGGAATATCTTTCTACAAAGTTGTATATTAGCGATCCTCGACACTCAGGCGACACTGCAAATGGACATTGTTGAGCGGAATGATCTGCAAACTGTCTGCCCAGCCTGAGCCCCCGCACTGCGCCAGCTTGTATACGAAGTCGTGCAGGAAGCTCTCGAACGACTGGTGGGTGTCCTGCTGCATCCGAGAGAGCTGCTTACCGGCGGTCTGCTGGTCTTGCCAGTTATCGAACAGCTCACATCGTGAGCTAAGAACAAGCGCCAGTCGTACACCTCCAGCGGGTCCACACTCTGGAACCAATGACCCACGCGGGGTTCGCGGCTCTCGGGTAGTGTGCTAATCATTCCCAGGCAAACAAACCGGTCGTTGCCAAGCAGTTGGCGGTCCTCTTCGATCTTTGCCTCCACCTGCGTCACGTAGAACCCAAAGTTCTCCGCTGTGCCGTCCCACTTAGGCCAGGGAGATTCTTTCTTTTTGAGGAAGGAGTTCGTGCCAAAGCCACTTTCGAAGCCGCCGGAGTATGGTTGGTTGGGGACTGGCTGCTCTTGTTGCGTTTTCCCGCGCATTTCTCGGAATAGCAGGAACTGACGGAAAGGTTCTAAGTCCTCGCTATTTGCTGTGCCCGGGGCTTCACCTGGGGCCGTGTTGTTGTCGTAGGCTGCGCCCTGTGACCGTTCTTCTATGCCCTCCATGCTGCCAGCTGCGTCAGAACTCAGCGCTTGTTACTGGTGTCAAGAAATAGTGAAGGTGGAGTAAGAGGAATCCGGCACTCAATTACTCAAGCACGACAATCGTTAACCTGCCCTTCTCGGTGATACCATTGTTGCGTAACTAATTAAGAACCTGTGAAGACTTGTGGCCCAGTAAGATTGTCGGGACATCGTAGTACAACGTCCAGCTCAGGGCTTGCAGCCTTGACAGAAAATTGGAGATTTTTGAAGCGAGCTGTAAATATGTTGAGGGCCTGACGCGGGCCAAAGAGCACACGAGCAAAATGCGAACTCAGATAGTTTATCTACAGCTAAGGAGAGAAAAGAAGTTGTCAGTGTGACGACAGCCTAGAGACAGTTCATGTGCAAAGCATTGGTGCGCACAAGCACATGAAAAGAGACGTGCTAGGGTTAGGGCCAGATCCATGACCTGGGCCACATCAGGGTACACACCACATGACAGCAGCTCTGTATTTGATGGATATGTTGGCTGTGGCCTCGAACATCTCAGGTGGCTCTGTTGCGTGTCTGTGGCCTCAAGCATTACTGGGTGGCTCTTGGATATCGCGGGCGGCTTTGTATATGATTAATGTGTTGACTGTGGCATCGGGCATTACAGAGAGGCTTTGTTGCTGGGATGTTCTATTGTGTAGAATGGATATATTAGTCGTGGCTTCGGTCACAGTGAAAGGCCCTGCATAATATGGTCCTAATTCGGCTGATATAGCCACTGTGATGATGTACCTTCTGTGAAGACGGAGGTAGACCTGGTCGTTGGCGTTCTATGAAGTGAATCGGTGCTGCCGATCGTAGTGGCGTTTCATAGCCATAGACACAATGGCGGTAGCGTCTAGAGCTTGCAAAGTGCGCCTCCGGGATGTCGCGCCAATGAACTTAGGTGCCCAATGCGATTGTACTGACGTTGCTAGTTTGAAAGCCATAACAACTTCATGAGGTAAAAAGGCCCGTGGTTGATGACGTAGAGTTGGTCAGCTCGAATTGGATGTACAGAACCGTCTCTGGCCACAAGTCTGAGTTGCTTAAGGAAGCAATCCATCCGCGCAGTATGGACTGAACCGTTTGTAAAAAGTGCTCTGTGTTTAATGGTACGCAGCTGAGTAGACGAGTTTAGTGTTCTGAGGCTTCAGACAGCTCTCTAAGTTGTGGACCGAAATTTGGATCTCGATCCGACAGTATGACCTTCAGGTACCCCCAACCGTTGGAAAAAAGGAATTTGGAAATGGCGAGCCCATTTTTTGAAGCGTCGTCAGAATTTTTGCACGGCTGTCAAGCCTTGCTAATCTCATCAAACGTTCCATGACAGGAGTATATTGCCGATTCAGACATGTACTGTGTGCTACCGTGAAGGCACGGAAAAAGAGCTCGAAGACATTGGACGGGAGGAATAGAAAATGAAAAGGTTCCTCAGGCAGAACCGTTTTCCAATTGCCCGCTGAGACTTTTTCTGCTATATTGTTTCAGTAGCAGTTTCGTGAAGAGTGTGCACGATACTGCGCGCATTAGCGGCGACTAAGCTTCACGGCCTCCTTGGTTGCGAACGAATGTTTTCTGAAGAGCTCGAGGGTTTGTGGCCGATAGAAAATTTTTTGGTTGCCCCAGAATCATGCGATCGGGTTTTTGCGCGCCATGCGGTCTCAAGTGGACAGAAACAAACTACAATATATCAAAAGCGGCGAAGAGAGCGGCGAGACAAATGGCCTGCCTGGCTCGAAGCGGGGTTGAAGAAAAAAGGGAGGGCCAGGAGGGCCAGGAGGGTGGAAAAAAGGGATGCCCCGTTACTTTTGATGAATCAGAAGGTGTAAACTTGGTGGGGGTGATTTTTTCAGTTCTGCGTGAAACTGATAGAACCTTTTGTGGTCACTTCGTTTCTCAAGGCACAATAAGCAGCCGCTTCTGAGGATTATGTCTGTTCTAGAACCGACAGGCGATAAACTTCAGGGAACTAGTCACGAATTTGCATCACATATCAAATCGTTTCGCTCATCGAAGATCAGCACTGGCCTGCATGATGTCACTCAAAAATCAACACTGGCCTGCATGAAGCATTGTGCCAATGAGAGAAGCAGCGATGAGCAATTCATCTGAATTGAACATTGAAGAAGTGAATGAAGAAGCAAATGGACTACCAAGGACAATCTCGACAAGAGTTCATTCTTTTGTCGCACCCACTGTCTGAGAGTCACGCAATACAATGACAGTCATATGAGACATGGGCGTTTAGATTGCCTCTTTTTGTCTTTCCTCTTTTCTTTACCATCATCACCAAGAACAAGCTTATCAATTGCATCAATTCCGTATTCTGCGGTAACCCATCTCATTCGTGAAGTTGCACCTTGACGATTGCGTCTCACGTTTGACCCTGCCAAACCAACACTGATCAGTGGTTGACCGACAAGTTCAACCACAGAGCCGCAAGGATTTCCATTGAAAGCAGCAAAATCGCGGTCGAATTGTGCTGGAAAGCTGATCACGCTGTGTCTAGGAGAACATCCATGGAAGAACGCCTGACGCTTGAGCGCCCCGACCACTTTTGAAGAAATAGTTTGACGCTTGAGCGCCTGAAATCTCCGCCTAAGACTACGTCTTACCTCAGAAACATTTCGAGGATCCCCTCCCTTCTTGAAACGACTTATGGCAAAAATTTCGATTACACGATCCCTGACGACAAGATAGAGAGTCAAGTAAACAAGTACATCCTCAAACGCCTTGAGTGATACGAACTTACCGAACTTTGCGACGACCTTTACGAGGAGCTCAGCGCTGGTTTTGATGGATGGACAACTGACTTCATCAAGAAGGCCAATGAAAATTTTCGTGGTGCACCCAGAAGCCATTTGGTCGATCGTGGTCTTTATATTCTATAGGTGACCTGGGCTGAGAAGTTATATGACGGACTATTTAACTCCTCCGTAACGGTGACTACGAATGGCCAGAAGGCGAAGCAGAGGTTTATCAGAAAGCCTGGCCCACACAAATGCATCTCTGTACATCAAATCCCGACGCCTTCGGAATACCAGAGAAAGACACTGCACCAGCCCAGGCCTAGTCAGACGTTCATCACAATCTTGACCCTCTCAATTTTCCCGTCGGAACACTGAGTAGAGACTTCAGATCAATCCAGAGCCAGCCAAATCTGACTATGATCATTCTCGAAAATGGCGATGAAGACATCCCACGATTCGAAAAAAACTGCAGCAACGACAAAGCATGGACACAAGCTCTTCCCCGAGAAGGAAATCATGCATCAGCCTAAAACATTACTACTGCCAAAGCACTCACGAACCTTGGCAGGACATACTGCGACGCTAATAATAAATTTGGAGGCGAGCTGTACGACATTATCGGTGCAAAACTGAGAATATTTCGAGACTTCTGCGAGAAAGTTGGAGTCGCCCCGTCTATGTACTACAATTCGTACTCATCGATGCTGAAGGTTCGTACACAAACTTTATAATATAATCGTATTGCTGACCAAAGCTTGATATTCAAACAAATGGTTTAACTCACGAAAACCTTGGTTCACGCGTCCGAAAACCGCCAAATATACCTTATTGTGTGGCACACCACGACCCTCAAGCGACTCGAGAGCAAATCCTGACAAGAACCTCTCAAAAATCGGAGATTCTCATTAACATCCTCCGGAAGATCCACAAGGAATTATCTGTCAACGAAGTACAAAAAGAATGCAGCATTGCTCACCAGCTGGTTCGTGATGTGCAAGGCATCCCAGTCAGCAGCCTGGTATTGTTGTGGCCATCATCAATCTTTGAATGCGTCACATCGGGCCTACGGAGCGCAGTCGGCATTCATCTGCACCGCAATCCTGATCCGACTCTACAGCATTACAATAATGCGTCTTTGAGCTTCGATTCTGATTGTGAACATGATGAGTTTGACCATTACTGAGCCGATGGGCATTACGAAGGACGACCTCTTGACAAGACAGCTGCAGTCACTTTCGAGGACAACTGAACCCAAGAAATGGCAACTTTCGCTCTCATGTTAATCGTGGCAATAGGTTTCATACCCAGACATGTTCGGCATGTGGGAAAACAGACTGCTGGTACCCATGGCAATTTCCGCACTTCGAGAGCGGTACATCAAGTGGAGGAGGCACTGCCAGGATTATAACTTCAGGGATGATTTCCAAGCCTACCTCATAGATTATGAAGGCATCGACACCGGGACTGTACGGCGCACGAATAGCCAGCATCCATCTAGTTTCACACGTCGTACAGAGCCATCAATGGCGACAGGAGTGTCACAATTCTAACCAATCAGGCGGTCTTACATGCCATCAGGGGCGAAGACATTCTTGAATAAACAAACCATGAGAACAGGCTGCCGATTCCCTTCTCCAGCAGCGTTACGACTCGGAAAGCTTCAAAGCATTTGGCCAGAAACTGGAGCCGCTGGAGCCTCAACAGCTGGTCACAACCAGGTATTTGCATTGAAGGAGATTATGCCCATAACAATAATTGAATCCCACGCTGGCAAAAACCGAACTCGTTTTTGAAGGCCATCCTGAGAACTTACTTCTTGGCACCCTTGGCGTTGAAACGCCCTTTAGTCTCATCAACTTCGAGGTTGTCTCGATTAAAATCTCGTTCCTCTTTTGCTTGCCGAACATGGATAAACACGGCGCATACCTGAACAATATCTACAACAGTCTTGTTCAAAAAGATCACGAATTTCAAGTTGTACGCAATTGAGGTCATCCATGGTTCTTTATCCAATACCTGAGCACGGCAATTTCTACATGTCATTTGGCACAAACTGAGCTGCAGTAACTTCACCGTAGATTTGACCATCCATCGGCAGACCACCTCTTCAAAGTTCTCACCCTTGCAAGAAACCATGATTTTGATTCTGCAGCCCTTGCAAAGATTGTAAAAATTTGCCACTAATGTCAAATGCATGGCGCCACGCCTGGCCGGTTCCGCTTCACCGTACGTGATGACTACGATTGCAACTATCGCCTGCTCGTTGATGTCATATTCATCGATCAAAGGCCTTTTTTTCCCCAACAATTGACGAGTCGACAGCTTTGCAAACTACGAAATTTATGCGAGACATGACAGCAAAGACAACGTGAGATGCTGTCCAAGCGTTGTAGATAGATATATACATTGGACCGCCAGACTTCGTTGGTGACGCCGGCAAGAACTTAACAGCCGCATATAGTTCCGCGAGAACGCACCCTCGCTTGTCATACAGGTCGAGGAAACCCCTGTTGAGGCGCATGACTCCATCGGTAAGCTTGAAAGCTAACATGGCCCGCTGAGGCGAGCGTACGAGGTCATCGTAGCAGATCTGCAAAGCACCCAGACAAGTGCAGACGACGTTTTTCAAATGGCGGTCAAAGTAGTCAATGATACCGCTGGACCGAATGTTCTGGTTCCAACTCTGCTTGTGCTCGGAGTGTACTCCCAAATTCAGGAGTTCTTTCCTCCATCATCGTCTGAAACAGCCCGTGCCACAGCAATTCGGAAGGTTATGATTGAGGTTCGCAAGGTCAAGGATCAACGCCAGATTCAAGATTCCATCGCCTCCCGCAACGCTCCCGAACACCGTGGACACACTCGAACTCCTTCAAAGTAAAGTCGAATCTATCGCGAGAACAAAAGCTGGACTAGTCCCCAACTGTTAATTGCCTGAGACGGACAAACGTGCATCGGCGAAATCAACCGCAACATCTCAATTTTTAGAACTATTGTGGTCAAGTCATACCACCATGACGAAATAACACTTACACCGCCTGTCGAAAGTCCCCTCCCTTTTCGATTCTGAATAAAGTGAGTGGCAATCTCAAGCTGACCCAACGTCTAAAAGAAATCGTGGCCGTCCCTCTAGATCCAGAAACAAGTCACAATAAATCACTTCGATGGTAGACACTGCTGATGGCATCGACACAACAATTGTTAGCAGCGTTCATCATTCCATCGCTAATCTCATCGTCCGTGAAAAAAACAGATTTTGATCTAACTCTTCAGCTGCGAAGGCGAAATAAAATCACCAGTCATGGCACTCCATTCGAACTTAACGACCAAAAGAGACTGACGCAGATATAGGCCAAAGCGTCTTCAGATTCGAAATGTTCGACCTGGTCAAACACGGCGGCACTAGAATCTTTGAACCCAGAATGTTTAGAGAAGTGAAAGGCAACATATGTCCCTTTCCAAAGCACGTCGCCGCTTCAAATTCGTCCTCCATGACGACAATGTAACGGTCTCAGACTCAGGATAGACTAAACAGGGTGGGAGAAAGAATCTATGTTGAGTTGTCTAAAGAACTAGGAAAGGGTCCTGTCTATAGCCAGATCGCACCCCCATATATACTCATGCATCTCGATGGCCGCCCAGTCCTCCACGTCGTTGACGCCGCCACGTCCTTCCAGGCCGGAAGGTTCCTGAAAGATCTCAGCTCTCGCCAAGCTTGGAAGAGCTTGAAGGTGTGCTGAATCGATACGTACCTCGGCCCCCCGGACTCCGTGGTGCATGACGCCGGCATCAACTTCGCCTCCGCCGAGTTCTGTGCGGAAGCCCGTCTGGCGGGCGTCTCCTGTCGGCAAATCCCCGTCGTGGCTCACTGGGGCATTGGAAAGGTAGAGTGTTTCCACGCTCCCGTCCGTCGCGCCTACGAGATCTTCAAGGCTGAGCTTCGGGATACCGCCGTCGACTCCCTCCTGCAAATGGCCTTCAAGGCGATCAACGACACCGTGGACCCAACTGGTCTTATCCCGACGCTCCTCATCTTCGGCGCATATCCGCGCGTGACCACAGACTCGCCGCCATCTCCTACCTTTGTACAGTGGACACGCGCCGCGGCTAAAGCTATGACGGAGCTCCGCAAGGTCTTGGCCGCCCAACGGGCCAATGAGGCCCTATACACACGCAACGGTCCGGACCTATCTGGCCTACTGCCGACAACCCTTGCGCTCGATACTGAAGTTGTCGTCTACCGAGAAAAGGGCGATTGGAACGGTCCCTATAGGGTTCTCGATGTGCAGGGTCAGATGTGACCCTCGATCTTGATAAAGAACCGGTGATCTTTCGGGCAACGCATGTTCGCCTTCATTTGCGGAACATCCCGGAGTCAACGTGGGGGCGGCCCGCTGGGCCCGGAGAAGGCGGCATTATGCTTGTGCCCGTGACAGGCTTGGCTGGACGGATGCGGTCAAAATCATCCAGTTGAACACCGGCATCATCGCCTCTCCGGGCCCAGCTCGTCTCCAAGAAACTACCTGACGAGGACTATAACGAATGGGTAAGCAAGGTCAAGCGCGTGGCCGGAAGACTAGAAGACTTGCCAGGATACCGGCTCGATGGCTCAAAGCACACCAGAACCTGGTATCTGGGTCAAGGCAGCGGAAGCGAGCTGCCGGTAGGGGTGGGTGCCACGTCTTCCATGCCACAGGTGGATGCCGACGGAGATGTCAGAATGACCGGAACAAATGCCATCGACATCCAGGCGCTAGCGGTGACTATCCACAGAATCCAGCAGGGGCAGGACAGGTCCCCAAGTAACGAATCCCGGCCACGGGCCCCATGGCGTTCTGCTACAGAAGTAGCCAAGCTTCAGGAGGAAGGCTAGTGCCTACGCTGCCAGCAGAAAGGGTACTTCGCCAAGAATTACAGGAAATACAGAGCTCCAAAAAGGCCTGCAGGAGTCAGGGCTGCCGTTTTGGAAAGACAAGTAGGAGAGCTGGTCTCAGACGATGAGGGAAAAAAAGCGTAGCCCTTGCGTCAAGTCGTGCGCAAGGGCGGGGCGAAGTCGGAGGTAACAAAGAGTGAGTAGAAGGAAAAATGCATACGACTCCTTTCTGGACACTCTCGTGAACCAGGTCTCGCCTGCTGACGCATTGATGGATTGCTGTTGTTTTTGCGCCGCAGCCTTCTCGCTCCAGGTTGTGATTAACCACCGGCTCCCACGCATCCCCATCCCCCGAAGACCTGTATTCGACCATAGCCACGAGTCTCAGCCGTGCCTAGTGTGTCCTCTTACATCTAATTTCATTGTACATCCGGGTAGCGTCGCTGCCTTCTCTGGGCACCGAAAACGGGGACGTCCGACGAAGGCTGAAGGCCGCAGCTCGTGCGGCCGCAAGGCTGGTCTTGTCGGCAAAGGCAACGGCGACGTAGGATGTGGCCGGTTTTCTCACCAGCCGGGAGGACACGGACTGGGGAGCTTTCTACTCGCCTGCGGCAGAAAGATCGCATTTCGACCCCCGGAGACCCCTTCGAAGCCTCAGACGAGGCCGAAGTCGGAAGCACTACTTGCTGCAGGCGCCATGGTTCCGCTTCTGCTGGAGGAACAGAACCCGGCTGCACGCGTCTTAAAGTGCTACCCCGTCAGGGAAGTAAAAGGTCAGGCCACCGACTGACTGGCCCTACGAGCTATCGAAAAAGAGACAAGCGTAGTCTCGATGAACCTGACTTCTTCTCGGCAGAAAACCAGCTCGACGTTGGCCCCGTACATGCCCAATTGCCCGAGCCTACACCCCCCGAAGAGACATTCATTGCCTTTGTTCATGTCCATGTGAAAATTATGCTCGTGCGGGGACAGCAGTGTACAAGTACCGGGGGCATGTGGCTCATTTTCTCCGCGAGGTTGGCTAGGTGTACAACCGGCTTCCACTTCTTCCGCTGAAGTTGAACACGATGTCGTTGCTCCCCAACTAACGCCAAACGCTAATCTCAGCTGGCAATTCGCCCGCCAGTTCCGCGTCCGCCACCAAGCGGTCTTGATATGGCTAGGTTGCGTCTAACATCATCATCCTGGCTATCGAGGCAACGCCCCCGTCCCTGCCGCGACTTTCACACCGGTTTGAGTCTCGTGGCCATCTCGTGTGTGAAGGCGTTACCAGTTCCGATGCTGGATGCCCTGTTTGACTGAAATCACCTGACTTATGCGTCGTCGCTAAAAGGAATTGATGTGAATATGATGTATCAACAACGCAACCGACAGGATCTCAGCCAGAATCCCTACAAGATTAGACGTGGGTCTACGTAACACTGCTTGGGTGCTACCTGCGGCAAGACAAACACTTTCCAAACCATAGATGAATTTACCTTGAGGCCTACCCTCTACGGTGCACAGCTTGCGGGAATGTCGACGGATGGATGAGTTCAAAGGGGACTACCAAAGTGATCGGCGCTGCCTCTTCTCGTTATAAGTGAGGCTGCGTTCCCGGCCTCTTCTGGTACCATTAAGTTCCTCTGATCCTGGTATACTCAGCGCGCGCAAGCTGCGTTTCCCAGTTCAATCGGCGTTTGGAGACGCCTGGCAAGAAGGTAACAAAGGGTTCGAAGCCCGTCAATACAGGTCGATACTTGGCGCGGCATAGCGACTCAGCCGAAAAACACTCATCTATTCGTGCGGCTTCGGGAGTTTCCCGTGGTCGTGCGGGTGTGCTGGGGCGCCTTGATAGGCTCCAACGTATCCAACCTCAGGAACCCGAGAAGGGAGGAGATGAGAGAGCAGCCGGTGTAACTGGGGGGGTAGGCTGTCGGGCACACTCCGGTGGAATCCGGTGGAACTGCGTGTCACAGCACTGTTTGGCAAAGCGCACCAACTCTTGGTCGGTGCTCAGTAGCTAGGCAATGGCTGAAAATAGGGTTTTTGTTGGAACGTCACGGACTGTATCCAGTTGTCAAATATACAGAAAAACTTTTGCTCTTCTCCCACTTTATCCTAAGGAGCAGAAGCCCTCTATTTAAGCTATCCTATCGCTGGTCGTCCTCTCTTCTGTTCGCGACCTTCGTCTTTTCTTCGGTTCAAAGCTATTCCACTGACTCGCTCCTATGCCCCATTTCATTTTTCAACCCACTCCGTCGGTCTATTATCCCCTTCAGGTTCTTCGTCTTCGCATCTCCTCCATTAGATTGGTGGTGGAATCCTCAAATTTTCTGTTTTATGTCGTGCCGGCGTGAAACACGTGATCTCGAAGATCTCGCTCCGGTTAGCTCAGCCCCCAGGAACTATACCTGACGTGAAAGCACCCCCTACCGAGGGCTAATCAGATTACAGAGGACTCGGGCTAAAAAAAGGAGCTAAGGTCCTGCGACAAAGAAAGTGAACCAAACTAGGCGAGGCTTTGGCCCTAAGCCTTCTCGAGTGACCTATCACGACGCGTGCGGTAGAGAGTTGACGTCGACAACAACAGAAAACTCGAACGCCAAAGAGAGGGGGCTGAAACAGTGTTGGAAAAGCCGTTTGTCATACAATATTCCATCAGAGCCATAGCCACGTGCAGTACAGCGGATGCTAGCAGCTACATAGCTCATGCGGATTGAAGTTACTCATTTTTAATGAAATACCTGCATACTACGTTTCCTCTACCAGCCGCCTACGATACGCATTTATTAGTTAGTCACATAATTCCAATTTGAGAGATTTTAATGCTGATTCATCATCATTTATTATTATCACGCTGTCTTATTATTTATTCTCGGCAAGACTTTGTCTAACTACAATAAAAATTGAAACTTTTTCCAATCTACTTTACAGCCATAAACTGAACAACCAATGGGGAGCCATACCTTTACCTTGTATACTCGCCCCCGGGGCGAGTTTGACCATGCAGGCATTCGATCTCTTTACCTGCTCCCACTGAAGTCGTGTAATCGTCTTATCTTCACAGACTACAGAAAATTATCATCTATCATTGTGTGGCAGTTTTTGAGGCTCCTAGCATCATCAAATCACTATTTTACGCCTGGCTTTTGGATGGCCGAGCCGTCTTTACCCCTACGTCGCCAGTGTATCCCCTCTCAGTTTGCCCGCTTGATCCCCCGCCCGCTGTTTCGGGAATGATATAAATTGAAGCTTCTGTCAGCAACACTCCCAGCTTGAGACACCACCCTAGATCTAGCAAGCGTTCTGGACTAGCGCCCTGGGTATTTAAAAGATTGCCTTCATCAAACCAAGAACACTCGTGCAGCATAGGTCAGGTCAAACCGAGAATATCGACCCCAGGCTGGAGGACATCAATCCTTGGGTCCGCATCTTCGACTTCCGCCAAAACCATTTGACCAGCAGGCATCTTTTCGCTATCTGTTTCCCTCGATAACAGCATTCGATTCTTGGTTATCAAGAGACCGGAAAACCAAGAGTTGTGCGTGCGCACACCAAATCAGATTCGATGAGATCTCTGTGGGCTTTGCCAACGCTAGTACGACATCTTTGGGATCGCTTCAGCTTGCATACTGGCTGGCGCTAGACCAACCACTCGATAAGGCCCTCAAAACCGGCTGAAAATCTGCTATATTAACTCTCTAATCATTCACCGCGCAACATGACTAGTTTTACCTCGCAGGCCTGTTCGCCGCCTGGTCCATCCAGAGTGTTGGCCAGTCCCTCGTCATACTGGTCGCCACAAGCTACCGCTTCCAGTCTGGCTTCGACCAAGAGCCTTACTATGAGAATGTCGCGACAGGCTGCCAACTTGAGGAACCACAAGAGGAGGTGTATTAGCACCGCTTGCATTGCGTGTAGGAAGCGCAAGTCCAAGTGTGATGGTGCACTGCTGAGTTGTGCTGCCTGCGCCAGCGTCTACGGCACCCAGTGCATTTACGACCCCAACTCTGACCACCGTCGAAAGGGCGTATATCGCGAGCGTCCAGACAGCGTCAAGGCTCGCGGTTCGACTTTAGAGGTCATCTTCAAGTCTCTACTTAATGTCTCCGAGGATGAGCTTCCAAAGCTGGTTCGCAGGATTCGAACGTGCGATAACTTTGACTTGCTAACACAAGACCTCCTTGACAACGCTATATATGATAGCGCCCACGTTCATGCCTCGGATGACACCGAAGATGAGACAGAGCCACCCCCTCTGACACTCGTGGCAGGCTAAACGGACCTAGCTCGTAAGATGGGCGAGCTCAGAGTTAAGAATGGCTCCGTTCGCTTCATCGGCGGCACTTCCCACCTAATTTACCTGGGCGATCCTCCCCATGAACCATATGCCGAAACCCTTCTAGGGCGACTTTCCTCCAACCAGGATCCTATAACTTCGTGGACTCGTGTCACGACGGACGCCAGGCTGGTCATCCATCTCATCGACATGTACTTCAGCTACCACTATGCTTACTTTACCACTCTGTTCAAGAAGCTTTTCCTGCGTGACTTTCATCGAGGTGCGTTTGAGGTCGAGCGTGATAAAATGGCCCATTGTTCCCCCTTGCTGGTTAACGCCATGTTGGCTCTCGGCTGCCACTTTACCGACATTGCCGGCGCTTATGACTTGCCTGGGAACAGCCGTACTAAGGGGAATCACTTTTTTGCTGAGGCAAAACGCCTCTTTCTGACCAACGATGAGTTCGCCAAACCACAGCTCACCACAGTACAGGCCCTAGCCCTCATGTCTGTTTGAGAGGCCGGCTGTGCACGTGAGTCTCAGGGATGGGTTTATAGTGACATGAGCTTCCGCATGGCACAAGATCTTGGTCTCAACTTAGAAATGAACGGTGCTGTTACACAGCTTATGAGCGAAGAAGAGATCGACGCGAGGAAGATCACATTCTGGGGCTGCTTTGTCTTTGATAAATGCTGGTCCAATTACTTCGGCAGGCTTCCTCAGCTACCTCGAAACTCGTTCAACGTATCCAAATTTGATATCATTCAGGATGAAGACGCCGCAACGTGGTCACCTCTTACAGACAGGGGACCAGCCATAACCTATCAACAACCGTGGAGGACAAGAATGACCGCCCTTTTACTCTCCAGTCTCCGAAATCAGCAGCGATCTCTTAATCTTTTACCATCCCAACCATATCGGCAAATTTCGTGGCAAATCAGCCGAGCTCAAGATGCTGGGAGAGATTCATCAAAGGCTCGAGGGATGGCGTAGGCAATTACCGAATGAACTTGAGCCACGAGAAGGGCAACTACCAAATGTGATTCTCATGCAGTAAGCCCGCTCTCGCTCTCCAAAGGCTTTCTTGTCCAGGACGCGCAACTGATGAACCTTCAGTATGTTCTTCCGCCTTCAATTCATTCATCTTTTACGGCCATTTCTTAAGTATACGCCTTCTGTCTCGCCACTACCTGTCCATGTCTCCCCACGAAGACTGCTCGGCAAACGCTGGTGCCATTTCCAAACTAATGCGCCTCTACAAGAAGTCTTACAACCTTGGTCACATCTGCAACATCGCTATCTACATGACTCACAGCGCATGTACTATCCACTTACTCAACCTGCCTGACAAGAGTACCAAGCGAGATATCATCCACGGCGTGAGGCACCTAAAGGAGATGCCCGAAAACTGACTCTGTGCTAGACGAACATTGAATGTTCTTAGCGTGCTCGCCAGGAAATGGGGATGCGAGCTTCCAGAGGACGCAAATTTGGTTTTGAAGCGCACAAACGAAGAGGATGGCTTCTCAAGTATGTCCGATGAGTTGTCATCAGAATCAAGCATATTTCGCGAAGCGTCAGATGACGAAGTTCTCAGTCCTCAGAAAGAAAGTAATACACTTGGTCAGTACGAACCTTCGTATGCACATCAAATTGTCCGACCAGTTTCAGTCACGGCATGCTTGGAGTCAGGTTTGCCCTTGTTGCAATCGCTACAGATGACTGCCAGCGGTCTGGCGCAGCAGCAGCCGCAGGATCTGTCTTTTGACCCACAGAATATAGAGTTCAATTCTGACCTATTCAATGTGAGGGCACACCTAATTGCAGGCCCGCTAGAGCAGGGCTGTAATTCGTTGTCAGTCAGTATAGGTGTAACTGCAATTCCAACCCAAAGCGGTGGCCAAGTACAACACGAAAATGCTTTCGGCAGGGCACGACATTGGGTTCAGCGAGCAGCAATGGATCATGAGCGACAGCGCCAGATGGCACCAACACTTTGCGGGTTGGGACACGGGCGGAGGCGTACCAGCGGAACTACTTTTCACTTGTGGTCAGGAACAATTTAACTGATTACTCGGAGCTTTCGCAAGGCAGAAATCACGTGCTAGTCGGAGGTAGAGAGGAACCTTGCGGCAACGCTGAACTTCAAAAGATGGCTGCCAGATATGCAATGAAGCGAAAATGAGATCAGTGCCGATATGAATATATTCCTCTGGGCATTCCAGCCATTGAATGATGCAGGCGCTTGAAAGTTGATACCTTCCGCTAATGGACCCAGATATGGGTGCCATTTAGTCGCACGAGATACAATGATACGAATGACTCAGTATGTAAATTTGACTAGATTTTATACTGAGGCTTTGACACACTCATCACGATATTGTGGACGGATGAGATGTAAACAAACGTTGTCTACTCGAACATGTCTAACGAATCCAACTATCTATTATGCAGAGAGAGAGCCCCCTTAAGAACAACAAAAGAGCATAAATCAGAACGGAAACGTAACGGAACGGGAACCGAACCGGAGTGGAAAGCATGAAGCTGTAAACGCACAAGAGAAGGGATTCATGACAAAATTTTATGAGTAGTGGGAAGGCCAAGTGTCGTTGCGTTGTGTCATGTTGTTTCATGACTAATGGGAGATGTCGTGGCACTGGCAAATCTTTTCTTTTCTGTTTGACTTTACGGTCGCTTCACGATATCTCGATGCGAACTTCTACCTTGTCACCATTAAAGGATTGCTTGTGGGCACCGTTTGAACGGGCACTCGTCATGGCATCAGCGGGGTTGTATTTTTCTTTGATTCAGTGAGCTTTTTAAGATTTCGCGCTGCAGATAGGCTTTTCGAAGTACCACGATGTGGGCCATCAGTCGCTTCTCGTAGTTTTATAAATTGAGGTGTTCATAAAAAGAATATGAATCAGTGTAGGCGACGACTAAAGAAACAGCGGGCTATGCAGCTGGCAGTGGTGACAGAAGCGGGAAATCTGATCGAGGGATGATTGGTCAACGTCAATGCTAGTGCTGTGCAGTGCCTAGTCGGTACAGCCGTTGAGCGATCGGATAGCCCAATCGTCGGTCGCGACTCCGCCGCTGTAACTCGGTTGGGAAAACAGAGGCGTTTTCATCACAACAGAGATCAAACCATAGGTGTTCCCATTTTCAAATGGCGGTGGTAGAGGGTATCCTATGGTAGCTCATTGGCCGTGCTGTCCAAGGATACGCCAAGGAGATCCATGTATAGATATCGTAGCCGGTGCTCTGGCAAAAGAAGGCCTGATTGGCGAGATATTGTGCCGTTTTGGTAAGGTTCGTCGTTATCAGAGAAGTGCCCGTTGTCCGAAGGACTTTCAGCGGCGTCAAGTTCATTTCTTTCCTATTCAGCAAGGTAGGGAGCACAATGATTAGGTTGTGAGCCAGTCAAGTCGTAATGCGCGACATGTTGGTTTTTGGCAAGTGTTGGCTCTATCAGGGTTTGTGATGAGGGCTTGCACTGTTTCCGCGGTTGTAATGGGCGGCTGAGGTGTAGTAGTTTTGTCTCGTCAACGAGAAGATGACAAGACTGCTTGTATAGCCAAACTTCAAGCGACGAACGTAGACGTGCAAATAGCTCTTTGCAAACCGGAGTGGGGCGGTTAAAAGACGTGTCGAATTGTACGAAGATGGCTTTCTATCTCAAAATCGGGACCGAGAGTATGATGACAAAGTTGGAGTTGATCGAGCGTTATGGAAAAAAGGGTGGGCGTGGGGAGTTGGGGAGCCCACGGAGTAAGGAGAAGGGACCACACGCATACTGGCGTCAATTTTAACGCGCGTACGGCCAAGTTTAATAGCCAGGCACACTAAACTAACCATCGACTTCGTGTCTGTTTGCCTGTCAGCTCCCGGCCTGCGGAGAGAGCATCCGATCTACTTCTATTCCATATATCCCGATTGGACCTATTGCGCTGGAACGTCATCAAACTCTTCCACTGACTTGGCCTGAGATCTGATGTGTTGTGTATGTGGACATGCACGACGCGCCGTGGGTGGAAGCATTGGTTATGCCCAGAATGCATCGTCTGCATCGGACGTCACTCAAGCCTCAAATTTCTCCTTGACGTCCTTCGCGTCTTCGACTACTTCAGACACATTTTTGTTCTGGGAGGAGTCATGAAGGCCAATGCGGGCGAGCTGAACAACACCGACAATGCCGAGGAAAAAGTTGACGGCAGCCAGTCTAATCGCAAACAAGAGGGTAGAAATGAGACAGGTTATGTGAGCACAGGCTGAAAAATTAAGATATGAGGAAACGGAGAAAAGGGTGGGCCGCACAAGTAATTTTTGGGTTTGATGATGAGGCACCATCGCGTCCAGATTAGACCAGTACAGGTCAGTGCAAAGTTCTGGGTAAAGGACAGCTTCTCGGCGGGGGCGAGCGAAGTCGGAAACACCGGCCAGAACGAGAGCCCACTGCATGCCCATAGAAGCAGGCAGTATTAGCCGCGGGAGCTGAGAATGGAGACGCAGACAGAACAGTAGCCTGTAAGGGGGGGAGGCGTGCCTTCATGACAGGCGCCCTACAGTCGGCCACGGGTCAGTAAATCAGTCTGTAACAGTCGCAGGGACAGCCAGTTTTCAGATGGCGTATGAGCGCGAGCCATACCAGAAATGCACCGTCTTGAAGCCAACCTCGCTCTGCCACATGCATTTAAACCAGCCCTGGTTGGTGCCGCTCGAAGACGTGCTCTGCCAGCGCCTGCTGCTGCCGCTGCGGTTGGCGCCTTGGTGGAAGCGAAAGCGAAAAGGAATGGACGCCTGGTTCATGGCCGACCGCGGCTGGGCGCACGAAACTTGACGCGAGAGCGGGCGCGAGGCGGCGCGCAGGAGCGTGGCGGGGGGATTCATGATCTGTGCAAGATCTGTCAGTCAGCCGACGTTCGCTTGCTCTCACTCTCTATTTATGGATAGACGTGTAATTATTTTGTTCTTTCCGACGCTCTTGTTGAATATGACAGCTTCTTCCCTCCTTCTTGCGTTCTCCCTCCCGCCCCTCTTTCGTGAAGGCTGTGTTCGACAGCGCCCGCCGCGCTGGGTCCCCAAGAGTCCAACGTGACAGATGGAAAATAAAGCGTAAAGGCGGCGTACTGTGAGCGCGGTGAAGGCTCGTGCTTCGATCAGCTGAAACCAGCTGACAATCGTAACTTAATGGTAAAGTACGAGATCGAGGAAAAGCCAGGGAGGATTCAGTCCAGGCCCAGGTGAGAAGTGAAGCTGTTATCGGCTGGCAACTTCGTTCGAGGTGAGGAAGGACTAGAGCAATGGCGAAAAGGTTCGGTTCCGAGATCCGAAGGCATGTCATCAGATCACGTGCAATGGCTCCCGCATCAAACCTGTGGGAGGACTGAGCCGACTGAGTTTTGTTGACCACATCTACGAAGTACTTCGTAACCACAAATAATAACTATGTATGAACATCATTACTTCATTTCATACATCACTAGTTTCTTAGCTATTCAAGTTTCATACCGTCTCTTTTTATTATAAAGACGTCTGATCGGCCGAGGGCATCGCTGTCAAAAACTGAGATATCTAAACTCCCGCACCCTCCGATGGCTAGTGTTAAGAGCACGGGCAGGCAAGATGCCAAGAAGATCCTCAGGTCAAGCTCTTAAAACTTGCAAATTTTACAACTAATCGTTGGCTCTACTTTTGCAAAGGCCAACTCAGCGTTCTCGCACTTGAGCGCCGAGTTGGCCCTTGCAAGAGTAGAGCCAACGAGTACCTTATACCCAACTCGATCTTTGTTACGTGTCCAGCCAGCTTCCTACTTCGAGTGCAAACATTTTTCTCTCCCGAAGAAGAGAGAGAAGTCATGCAGAATCTCCAATATAGGCGTTGAATCAACTTCCAGTCTTTTGGTGCCGCTATTTTTCCAGTCCTAGAGGCATAGATGGCTCATGCAGAATCTTAAATTCAAAGTGCTCAGCCAGCCTGTGGTCTTGCACACAGCTATTGTTCATCTCTGGGACACGTGCCCTTTATGATGTCAAGTCGCGATTTTTCTAATGGTATTTATTGACGTGATTCTTGTTGGACAGTAGATCGTGTCTACGGTCAGCCCTTTCTTCTGTAGCTATTCTATCGCAGCCAAACCCGCCAGTAGCAAGCGAGAGCGGCTTGTAATCTTGGCGCAAAGCTCATAAATGGGAATGTTGCTAAGGAGATTATTTGCCAGCTAATTGCGCAATTCAACAGCAAACAAGTTGTCCACGCCATAGTTAAATGGATATCGGCTTGGTCATATCGATGTCGGTCATTTGTATTGATAAAATGCCGGCAATCTTTCTCAGAAATATCTCCTGCATCGTCACTGTGGCTTCGTTCATAGAATTTACTTGCCTATTCAGATGCTTGACAAGATGACGCTCCACGAGGCCGCTCCCCTCCGTCGCCGGCTTGCCCGCCGTAACGTACGAAGGTTGGGAACTTAACTATCCGGACCAGAAAAAGTCATTTGACCCCACCATTACAGTGTGAAATTATTTTTATGGAATTGGGCACTGTATTTGACCTACAATGCTTAGAAAGCTCTTTCCCTACTAATTTGTATGGCAGGATACCCCTACAAACGTAAATCATCAAATTGAGTCAAGACCAACCAAAATGGTGCAGACTAGAGCTCAAGCGCGAGGAAACCGACGTACTGGTATCCCGACTGACGAGAGATATGACCTTCCAGCCTACCAGCAGACCAATCAGAGCGCCCGTGCTGCTGACGAAGCCGCTGACATCAGGCAACGACCTTCTGCCTCTGCTGCCTCTGCCTCCAGCCCTGAAGATGAAGAGGTTCATTCGACCAGTAAGGAGACAACGGCTGCAACGGCTGCCAAAGCTGGCCCAATCGAGCATACATTAGCGATAAGAGGCATTGTTCTAGAACTTTGGAATCAGGGCCTTCCGACCAATCAGATCATCGAGCGGACTGGGATCAAGAAAAGCACATTCTTTGACCTTCTTAAAAAGGCCAAAATGCGTGGCTTTGAGCGTGGCATGCCTGTATTGCAGGATTATGTGACCAATAAGCCACGCTGCGGCAGGCCCAAACTGGTCAATGAAGCCGTTGGAAAGAAAGTTATTTCAACCTTAACTCGAAATAGCACCACGAGGCAATATAGCCTATCACAGCTAGCTGAGGCAGTCCAGAAGGTCTATGGAATACAGCTCAGTCATATGGACCCTATGGCGTTGGCTCAAAAAGACAGGCTACTCGAGTGTCAAGCACACAACAAAGCCAGGGCTGAATAAGCTCCAACGAATCAGAAGGCTCCAGTTCGCCTGGGAACATAAAGACTGTACTTTAGAACAGTGGAAAAAGGTTTTTTGGAGCGATGAGACCTCTGTTATCTTTGGCTCAATGCGGGGAAAACGGCGTGTGTGGCGCCTGCCCAGGGAAGCGTATTCTCAGCATTGTGTGCGGCAACGTTGGAAAGGCAAGGAGTTTATGTTCTGGGGCTGTTTTGCATACCATCACAAAGGCTCTTGTTATATATGGGCCAATGAGACTGCGGCACAGACGAAGGCATATAATGCCGAAGTGACCTTGTGGAACGAAGACAACGAGGCTCGGCTTCGAGAACAGTGGGAGATAAACAATAGCATGCAGCGCTTGAATCTCAAGAGGAAGCCCCCGGAAAGAAGCTTGCATGGAAGTTCACGAAGGCCAATGGAAAGTGGGTGCGCAATGGCAAAGGCGGTATTGATGCATTGCGTTATAAACACGAGGTATTATTGCCTCTGTTTTTCCCCTTTCTAGAAAGCCTGCCATGCAACGATTGGCTGGCTCAAGGAGATAACGCTTCTCCGCATGCACAATGGCGCAACAAAGAGCTCTGGAAGCAGCGTGGCTTCCAAACCGTTGACTGGCCGCCTAACTCACCCGATCTATCCTCTATTTGAGCCTGCATGGTTCATGTTTAAATGCTTTATAACAAAGAAGAAGGTTCCGCGCTCGAAGCTTCGATAATTTGGAAGGCGGCTTGGGCAGGGTTTCCCCAGGAAAAGCTACAGAAGCTTGTGGAACGGCTGCCTAACAACATCCAATGGGTACTTTATTTGCGTGGCAACAATCTATATAAAGAGGGAAGTGCCCCACCCGAATTAATGAACCAGGAAAGAGAAGATCTTTATTCGGACATTGAAGCTATTCTGGGTCAATCAAAGCCTTGTTTTCCTGCCATTCCGGACGTGGAAGAAGGCGTTGAAAAAAGCGCGGAAGATTGGGTGGAAGACTTGGAGGAAGATGTTGAAAACTCCCTTTTCCTAATTAGGCAAAATTTACAGAATTGTACTGTATTACTCGATTGAGATGGATACAGTGCTATGTAAGCCGAGTTACTTTTTCTGGTCCGGATAGTTAAGTTCCCAACCTTCGTAGAACCAGCCAGATTTCTGACAAGGTTTTTTTTCCGTACCAGATCAAAATGAGGCGCATTCGCTGTCCAGTGAAGACTTGATGACATAATCCAAGAGCGACGAAACGGCGAAAGCGAGGAGACGGCATAGCCCTCCTTTAGCAAAGAAATTGTTGTATTCTCTATCGTGAATATTTCATGGAAAATGCAAGTACTAGTTTGGACCAATATCATTCATTGATTTGTCTCCTCAGCCTCGACGAAAATTCCGCCACTCTTATCGGTCGTCACAGCTCGGGCTCTGGATCCAGCCCAGGCGGCGGCTCTCTGCGCGGAGGCGTCGTGACCACCGGTTTCCTGGGATAGGTTCGTCAGTGACGCCGCGCAGAGCAACGGAGGAGATGGGCGCGCGCGGTGAGCGAGGAGAAGAGTGCGACAAGACTTATCAGACTGGGGTGGATGATGATAGACCCCACCGGCGAAGTACCATTGATTTCGCGCCCAGGCGGCGTGCGCGAGCGCAGGGGTAGGGGCGGCAGGGTCAGGTTCCCCGGCAATTCGATAAAGTTCCTGGAAAGCCCTCGCCAGCCTAGGGCTTCGGAGGACTCGTGGCTGGGCACTGAGGCGAGTCAGAGCAGGGATCATGGTGAGAGAATCGCGTGCAGAAGAATGCTGCGCGGGGGCGGCAGGCTGGAGGGTTTCTGAAATGTTGGATGAGTACGGGGAAGCGATGGAGGTGTTGGCGGCCGCGTGATTGTCAGTCGGGGGCTCAGGGTACGACACAGGGCGGCCGCTCGGGGGATATAAAGGATTCTGGCCGGGCTGGTGGGAAGACTGATGGAGGGGCGGCAGTGGGTTCCCGGAATGGCTCGGGTGAGCGACAAAGTTGTTTTCGTGGGCAGGGTTCCCGCTGAAGATGTTGGATGCTGGGCCGGGTAGCCGCTTTTTGGCCCAGGGAGTAGATTGGGTGCCGAAGGAGGAAGCAGGCAGGGTGCCGGCGGGAAACGGATAGGGATGGGTCGCAAAAGAGGGATTAGGCTGCGTGTATGGGGGAGGTTGAATTGCGTGCCGGGAGGGGGATTCCATGGCGTATATGGAGGGGGGTTGCAGTGAATTTGCGGAGGAGGATGCAGCTGAGCATTCGGAGGGAGGCTCCAAGGCGTGCCCGGAGGAGGATTCAACGGCGTGTACGGGGGATAAGGGTCGCTCCATAAAGTGGCCAGAGGGGGGTTCCACCGCGTATCGGGGGCGGGTTCTGCTGCGTATGCGGAGGAGGATCCGGCTGCGTATGCGGAGGGAGGCTCCAATGCTCGTCGGCAAGGGGAAGTCACTGCATGTTGGCGGGGGGCGCGGCGTACTGCGTCGTCGAAGGAGGGTCAAACTCGGTCAAGGCAGGGCCTGCGCTGGCGTCGGGAGCGGTATCGTGGAGCGCAGAAAGGAAGGGGCCGAAGTCGTGGTGGGATTGTGCGCGGGGTTCCGGATCATCGGAGCTGTCTGCCGAGGAGGGACCGGGCATGTCGGGATCGGGGGCGGGTCACCCCGCGCCGCACCCGACGGCCGTCGCGGCTCCGGCCGTGGCTCAGGTGGCCGCGCTCGGCGACGGCGCGGTCGACGGCGTCTTCGTAGCCCGGATGCTGGTTCGGCGGATAGGCGGCGGGCCAGGCGCGCTGGATCATGGCGACCAGCGCCGGCGCCGAGAGGCCGGAGAGGCTGCCGGAGATGGCGAGGTCGTAGAGCGCCTGGGCCGACGTAGACGCCGGCTCGTAGGGGACGAGGGCATCATGCCGAGCTTCGCCGGGGGGGCGGCGCCGCCGTGATCCGGGTCCTCCGGCACGGCCCCGCCGCCGGGAGCTGCGGCATCATCGCCCGGCTGCCCCGCAAGACCCCCGACGCCCGTGGCGGCGTCGTCGTCGCCCAAATCCCCCGGCACAGCCCCGACGCCCGGATGAGCCTCCGCCGTATTCTCCCCGGGCGAGTAATCTTCCGGCACCCAAGCGTCTTCTTTGCCCTCCCCGCCGAACCATGCCCAGTTCTCCACCAGCATATCCTCGCCCGGGGGCCTCGTCGTCAGCTCTCGGCTCCCCCACAATCTCCTCCCGAGCCCTTGTTCTCCTCGGCCCTCTTGCCCGCCCTCTTCGTCTTCTTCCTCGGCCTCGTCGACGGATTCGGAGATTGTCCCGACGGAGAAGAAGTCGTCGTCAAGCCCCCCGACTCCTCCCGCCCCTCGTCTCCGTCGCCTGAGCTTGTTGCTGTCTCGTCGTCATCACTGGCTTGGTCGAGCTGCTTCCAGCACCTCCCTTCCCTCCCCTGGCTTCCACCGCCTTTGTGCCCTCCCCTCGCTTCTTCTCTACTGTTGCTGCTGCTGCTGCTGCCCTGAGGCGCCTTGCCCCCTCGGTCGTCGCATCGACTCCGTCGTTTCGCCACTCCTGTGCCTCACTCCATATTAATGCCGACTTGTCTTGCCAGAATTCAAAGCCGCTGCGTTGATGTTATATCTGCTGCCCGGGCTGCTCTGCCCAGCGAGCTCCGTCGTCGCCGGGAACCGGTGCAAACCGAATTGCTAATAGCTGTTGCCGTCTTGCGAGTGCAGTGAATCAATACAAGCAGCTTTATCTTGCTTGTTTTCTTGTGCCTGTCGTCTTGCGTTTCTACAGCTTCGAGTCTTCGGAGTGGGAATCGCAATGAAGTTAAGTCTTTGCAAGCCCCCCTTTCAAACTGCCCATCTTCAATTCATTGCCGCAAGAGACATCTCCGCTTTCACATCCTCTCGCTCGTTCGTTCACGGCCATCCTCCTTTCGCGCCTCTCGGGCTCCCTTCTAGGTGCAGCCTTAAGCGACAGGAAAGCGTGGTTGAGGCCTTTGTCTTTCTTTGCGGCAATTCTCCAAAGTGGCGCAACAAAAGGGCACCGTTCGATGGGCCTTGACGGGCTCGGCTTGACAAACATTCAAAAGATCCCCCGAACTTGATTAGGATGCTTCTTTTATTTTGCCCCTCGCTTGCTCTAGCTGTTGCGGTTTGTTGCTTGCCAACAAAGACGTTGCCGCCGCTGTAGACCTTCAACTCTCGGCTCCGAGCCGGCACTGCTCTAAGCTTCAGCAGCGGTAGCATGTTTGATTTTAAACCGTATGAAATCCGTGAAATGTTCATTGATGCCACAGCAGGCTGTGCCTGGACGCTCTGGCCTCTGCGTCTTCACGTCCTTGCGTTCGCGTACCGACTCCGCCTCAACCCCCTTTTCTCTCTCCCCCTGTCTCCCTCCCTCTCTGTTCGATTTCGGCAGGAAATTTCCAAGCGGGATGCTCAAGATGAACGCCTAGAGAACCTTCTTTTTCGCTCTTAGCCCGTCATCGTTCATGCCCTGGGCCTCCTTTGCCACATCCCCCACGACCCAGAACGCAGCCGAGCACCATCTATGGGAGACGACGGTGCCTACAAAGAGGCACAAAGCCAAAAATAATGAAGCCGCCACAGAAGGACCCGCCAGAAACTGTGCCGACGGCGGCAAAGGCGCTATGGCAATGCGGCCCGCGTCTCACGGGCTCGAGTGCGGCCATGGCGCGGCACAGGGCCCAGGAATAAACTGACGGCATTTATCTATACGCAATGACATTTGCCCACTCTCTCATCATAATTTGCACGGAGCATGTTTACAAAAACAGCTGATCTTCCACTTTGGTCTATCAATCCATGCCTTTGTGTCGTGTCTCTGTCTAACACCAAGCGGCTAGGCCCGGCCCGACGCCGGGGACCAGAAAGGGCGAGGGTCGCAATGAAGACAATGGCGGTTTCTTGCTCCTCAGCTAGGTATTACCCTCACGAATATGCCGTCTTCTTTGTTAGCTGACTATCACATTCCAGCCCGGATGCGAGCGAGAGAAGGGGGGCTGAGGGAGGCAGCAAAAAGAGACGAAGGGACAAGATTATTTAACGTCGGTGCTTGAGGACCCCAAGCACTGATTGGTTCACTGGATAATTAATTCTGCTCCTTTCATCCATCTTCCTATGTAGTGTGTCTCATGTGCCACATCGCCCCTTTTTATCAAGTTCGTGTCACAGTTAGAATCCGTCAACAACTGCCTCGACGAGACTTAAAAATGCGTCAAGTCCATGCTGCACGTGCTTACTTACATCTAGACCGAGCTGGAGTTCTTGAATGAATAGCAGGCAAGTCGGCCTCCGGCTGGCTGCGTGGGAGTCTATGACACTCGGAACTGAACAAAGCCCTACCATATGGCGGCCCTCGATCCTTGATCTTGTTCCGGCTCTGCAGCGGCAAGATTCAACAAAATCTCCGTAGAGTCCCTAAAGGAACAAACAATCGAGAGCCCGTACCCTTTTTGCTGCCCCCGCCCTTGACTCCCCAGTTCACTCCCTGTTGCCCCTCCTCTCACCTCTTTCATTCTCAACTAACGGCCGCCTTCCTAAGGTCTGAACCCAAGTCCTCGGACCTGAGACTCGTCCGGTCATATCGGGCCTCGGCTCCAATCAAGATGACAGAGGGCTTCATCAGCCGCAGAACTGAAATCGTGCTGCCTCCAGCTGGCCGAGTCCATCTCGCGGAGCCACGTTTCGGCGTCGGTAAGAGTTGGTAAAGTCCTGCAGTAGGGCGCGAACTCGCCGTACTCCACTTACGTCTCCGGATTGCAGACTCTCTTGTATCTTCAAGATAAGCCTCTGGGCCTCGGCCGGAGATACCGTCCCGGCCGGCAGCAGCTGGATTGTCTGCGCGACCCAATCCCTCATCTCCGCCGGCACGAGCTCGAACAAGGCCAGGAGCACACCGCTCCCGTCGGCAAAGCAGTCGCGTGGAAAGGTGATCATCATGCCCGCCATGATTTGCTTGACCAAGCTTGCGCCATGGCCCTGCAGCAGGGTACGAATCACGGCACGGATATCGGCCGCGACCTCGTCGGCGAGGCCTTCACTGCTGGCCGGATTGCCACCCCCGTAAGATAGCAGATCTCGGAGAAAGTGCAGTGTCGACGATAGCGGGTCCCGCTGCTCCAGCGTCAGTGCGTAGATGGACGCCTCGAAGACGGGCACTAGCAGGTGCGAGGGCACTAGCTTCTGAGGGTAGTATAGCAGCGCGTCGATCAGGAGCCGGAAGAAATCATCAATCACGTCCGGCAGCTCTTTGGGGGGCAGCTCCGCCATGATTCGCAGGAACGTCATTGTCTGGGCTTCGAAAAATGTGTAGATGTTGTCCGTCATCGCTTGATCGACATGTTCGCGATCCTCCGAGAATTCGCGCAGGATGGCCGCCGTGACCCAGAGGAAACAACCTTCTCGCGAGGCGCTGAAGCTGCTGGCCAGCTTATTCGCCATCTCTGCCAGTAGGGGTGCCATTCCTGAGCGGTATGAAATGATCATGTTGCGCCAGCATCGGCAGATCCTCTCGCAGATCGGGCTAAAATCGAGAAAGTTGTCAAGTACCGTGCAGAGGATGGGGAACACCTCCTGCCAGTATCTGACCGCCGGGTTTGGTTGTCGCTGCGACTGCTGGCCCGGGCCCGAGACCGGTATCACGTTCTGAACGAAGATGGTCATGAGCTGAAGGTGGTCTGCCTAGTGTCAGTATTTGCCATTCACCGAGCCGTCAGCCCCAAGGGTGGGTTTGCGGGCGGATTTCCTACCGGCTAGTGCCAGCTTGCCGTTGTCATCGTGGGCGCTGTTTGCTCTGCTCATCAGTCGCTGAACCAACGGACCGCAGTATAGTTTGAGAAGCCGGTACGTGTCCTCGGCCGGTTGCACGGCCACCACGTTGGCCACGCCCTCGGTCATTTCTTCCTTGCTCATGTCCGGCAGCTTGTCCAGTATCAGGTCGTAAAAGGTTTGCAGCTGCAGTACCTGGCCGCTCAGGAGGTGCTTGCAATCGGCGCAGAAAAACTTGACGGACAGCGCCGCCGCCCTCATGATCTCGCGTGAGTCGGACTCGAACGAGCTAACAATGTAGTTAAACTGCGGCTCCAAGTACTCTGGATGCGCTGCTGTCCACTCCGTGTACCGTCCCAGCACCATGATAGTCGCAAACCGCAGCTTCTCGTGGTCGGGCATCTGTACCAAGAGCGGCATCAGCCGAGGCAGCACGATGCCCTCGTCCTTGTCAACCATGCGACCCAGCGCGCGCATTGCGAACAAGGGCGCCTCCAGCTCCTGCCAGTGCGGCACGTTCGTGCCTGATACCTGTCTAGCATGCTTTTGTGTCCAGACTTGAATGGCGTTTAGTACCTTGGTCAGACACTCCGTCACGCCCATGACCTCGCACGAGTCCTTGAGCGTGTCGCCCATTTGATGGCGAAACTCGCGGAACTTTTCCTCTTGCTCTCGGTCACCTTCAAATAGATCGCCCTCATTACCCGTCTCCAGCTTGGGATATTCTAGCCGTTTCAGCAAGATGTCAGCCAGCTGCGAGTAGACGTCGACCATCTGCACCCTGCTCGGCATGTATCTGTCGAGAACCAGGTATCGCTTCAGCTCGAACCAGAAGGAAAACGTGTGTTCGATTACATCCCGTTCCGAGTCTCGGGTCGCGCACTCGAGGACTGCGTCGACAAGGGACCTGAATTGGGAAGGCTGGCGCGCAATGCCAATAACCCAACTCTCTGCCGCTGTGGCAAAGACTTTGGTCAGAGATTTGAGCTTCACGGCGTCCTCGGCTTCAACCGCCTGTTGAATATGACTCCTCAAGGCTATGATGCGGGGAAACAGGATTTCGACGACGGCTTGGCTCTCGTCGATGTCGCTGGCTTCTTTGAGCATTACGCAGAGGCACTCGGAAGCCTCCTCGCTGCAGTCTTCGCTGGCGGCTGCTGCAAATATGACGTCCAGTAGCGGTGAATTGACGATGTTAGCGACGGGAACCTCCCGCAGCCACGAAGTAATGCATTCCATAAGCTGGGGATTCTGGGACGCCGCAGCTAGATGACAGATGTCAGTCAGCACTTCGAGATCGAGATGCCATGGCTACATACGTGAAGATTGCGCGTAATTGATAAGTAGATGGACAACTTGTTCTGTGTTATCTCCTAGTAGGGCCTGTGTTCTGGAAGTGAGATCTTCTTCCTATCGCGAATGATTAGATGATAGTCCTTGCTAACACGGTGGACGGCCCAAGGGTCGGTTTCGCAACAAACTGCGCGCCGGAGTCGATGTTTTCTCGGATCCACGTACAGATAAGGAGATTTTGCGACCCTCAGTAACCTCTTCAGGAAGGACTCGAAGGAAATCTAGTATGCATGCATAGCTTTCAGGACTACTGCTAAGCGACTGGACGACGGAAGGAAGAACATCGGTCCAGTCCTTCATATGTATGGCCAGAATGGCTAGACACACACAGAGCTGAATTCTGATGGGTTTCGGGCCTGCGACGTAGTGCTTGAGTAGTACGAGGATCTGGCTTCGGAGTGCGGGAAGTTCGTTGGGGGAGACTTGAGTGGAGAGATCGTAGGTCAACTGCATTCAAACTAAGCCACATTATTCGTGTGAGAAAGAGAGTGGAACGGGGGAAGTGACCTTGCCACGAAAAGTGATGGCGGCGAACAGTGTTGCTTCGGGTGCGGCTTCTGACTGGAGGATGCTGATGATGGTCGCCCATGACCCTTTCTGAGCGGTGTCAGGAAGAAAATTACGATTAGAAACAAGACCAAAAGAATTTGGAGAAATTCCTGGTTGAGGGACATACGGATTTTTGAAAGCTCTCTAAATATTGATGAGCCTTGGTCTTTTGCTCTTGTTGGCCGCTACGCATCGTCATGACGGCTGCCAAGACATCGGATGGCGCAAAGGCCTCCGGAGCAGCGTTTCCCGGCATGGCAAAAAATGAGCCCGAGAAAGCGATGGGAGCAGAATTCAGACGAGATGCTGATGAGATTGCGAGCGCTGCGGCCGGGTACATTAGCCGCGCGTGTGTCCTTGCAGTCGTGAACTGATAATGGTGCGGCTGCGGCTGCAAACGGGCTAAAGGGTGAGGGAACGCGGTGAAAAGGGCCTTTGAGACGGCCACGCTCGGAACAAACAAGGGGCTGCGGACCCAAATCGTGGCCTGTCCTCGGCGACGAGCTGTTTAAGGCTTAGGTCGGCGATCCGGGGTGTCCGTCAAGTGTCGTCGATCCGAAGGCATTCCTTGGGCTGGGTCAAACAAAGCGGCATCCTGAACGAAGAACGGAGCCGAAGGCGGGATAACGTTTTTCCGTCCGCCGGCGCGGCAGTTACTGGTCGATTTCGGTTGCAGGCTGATTTATCGCCTACGAATAGATAACTCTGCGAGCGTCTGGCTCATTCATACATGGCCATGAGTATTCATTACAGGCCTCTGTACATGGGGAAAAAAAGAAAGGGTACATCCGGGGAATTTTTGTATTTTCCAAACGCCAAAATGGCCCGCTGCGGATGAGCCAGCCGAGCATCGGAGTAGTGGTGGTTTTCGCGTATGTTGTCGCGCGCTGCAGATGGGTACGCCAACCTACCTGCTCTGCTCATACGCACCTGCAAGCGGCGGATTCAATGGCAGGCCGCGTACTTGACCGTTTCCCAGGACGACTCCGTGCAGTCTCTGGTCGTGGGGATGAACGGGGACCTGATCGCCCGAGGTTGGGGACAGGAGCTGCTCAGCGAGGGCCAGACCGAGGAGTAGCAGGGGCGGGCGGTGCAAGCCATCAGCGGCCAAGAGGGCACGCTCGCGGGCGAAATATCTGCTGAGGAAGAAGTCGTAAAAGCCCTTGCCATGACCGAGTCTGCGGACCAAGCCGGCGTCGTCAAGGTCGAAGGCGACGCCCGGCAAGAACATCAAGTCCAGAGCGGGCTGGTCGGACGTAGCGAGGACGCGACGACGGTGGTAAATGGTACCCGGATCTACAGAGGGGATGCCCCAGCAGTCGGGCTGGAGGTTCTCGTAGTCGTGCAGGTCCGCAAGGCTGACCATGTCCATAACGCGTGGTGGCGCGCCCAGCGCATCAGGCTCCGGCGCATGAAGATAGGGCACGAAGACCTGCTTGCCGCAAGAAAGAGCATGACGCACGATGGCATCTGTCTGAACCTCGCCGATTGGCATAGAGAGGAAGATGCTGATGCTGCGAGCATCGCGGTAGGGAGGCAAGTCCTGGAGGACGCGGAAGACGTTATGGCCTACGAGCGATGGACGTGAGCATAAGTGCTGTAGTTGTGGGGGGGGCTCTTAGAGGAGCAGAGGCGGGGAAAATGGGAGGGGGATACTCTGGGAAAGCAAGGCCTCAGGGTAGAGAGCAGCGAGACGCTGCCTCATGATGCTCCTCAGGCGTTGCTTTGCGGCTCTCATGCTGCTTATTTGCGGCCAGGAAGCTGTTCATTAAAGGTGGGCGCGATGAAACCGATAAGTGAGATATGGAGAGGTCAGCATTACTTGCGGAAGGGTTAGTCATCTCGAGCGGCACGGGAAAGCTTATTTCCTCTGAATGGATGACGCGGGTCCAACAATCAAGGTAACAAGACATGATTGAAATAGACTCGATAACGGCCAGCCGCCGGCGTCCACAGCCGGACACATCCGGGTACTCTCCCGCAGCCGCCTCGTCGCTATGACATCAGGCACCTGTCCTTCAGTCGCTGAGTCCAGGTGAGTCAAATGCCATGCCACAAGGCAAGCCAGGCTTAACGACAGCGATAGCTGCAGGATTTCCTTCACGCAGGGGTTAATAGTTGGGCAATTGTCTGTGGTGCTCCTTCTAGTCGCCTTTATCAAATTCTTCATCTTCGGAGATCCCCTCTCTTCTGATGTAGCAGCATCGCCCAGAACAATGGAACGAAAATCAAGGTCTACTTCTCATAGGCGATCACTCTTGAGCCTCCAATCGCCTAGCCAGCGGCAAGGTCCAGCTTTGAACCGTAAGAAGTCGAGCATTATGAGAAACCCACATCCCCTAACAATAGCATCCATTCTGAGCAAGACATATTACAACGCCGACAGTCATCAGCCGGAAAGTCTGGATTGGTTCAACGTCTTGGTCGCCCAGACCATCGCCCAGTTTCGCAACGATGCCCAGCACGATGACGCCATACTTGACTCGTTAACCAAAGCCTTGAACGGGACATCCAGGCCTGATTTCGTGGACGACATTCGCGTCACAGAGCTAAGTTTAGGCGACGATTTCCCAATTTTCAGCAACTGCCGCATCATACCAGTTGATGACGATGGTTTGACTCTCGGAAATGGAATTAAATTCGACACCACTTCGGAGGCCAAGGAAGGGACGCGGCTTCAAGCCAGGATGGATGTGGACTTGAGTGACTTGCTAACACTGGCAGTCGAGACAAAGCTGCTCCTGAATTACCCCAGAAAACTGTCCGCGGTTCTCCCCGTGGCCTTGTCTGTATCGGTTGTCAGATTCAGCGGAACACTGTCCATTTGCTTCATTCCAAGTAACCCATCGCAATCAACTCCCGCCATGATGACGTTCAATTTTCTTGACGATTACCGTCTCGATTTCTCCATCCGAAGCCTGCTGGGAAGCCGCTCTAGATTAAAAGACGTGCCAAAAATTGCTCAACTGGTCGAAGCACGGTTACAAAGGTGGTTTGACGAGCGTGCAGTAGAGCCTCGTTTCCAAGAAATTGCGCTGCCAAACTTATGGCCTCGGAAATCAAACACTCGGGGACCAGAAGATTGTTTGGCGGACAACGGAGGTTCTGTAGGACGTGTCAAAGGCAAAGACCTCAATCGTGATCTGCACAACGATACGCGGCGTGCAAGTAGCGAAAGAGAAGAGATGATTTCGTTACTAAGGCATAGGCGTGGTAAACAAGCCGGATTCACCGATGATATTTTCGCGTCGGACTCGCCAAAGGTCAGGATTCCTGCAAATTCCAGTGATCTTTCCGAAAACTAATTAAAAAGCTCAAAACGCTTCATTATATCTTTGTCGTAGACTTTGAGCCAACTTTGTCAGTGACGAAAAAAATGTTTGAAAACAAGGCAGCCACGACAGCACCTTGTATTCCGCGTGAAAATTGACAAGCCCGCATCAGAATCCAGCTTAGAAAGCTGTCAGGACCATGGATGACTGGGTCAATGAATAGAGCTTACTCCACCAGATGAAGACGCCGACCACAAGAAGAAAGTAGTATACAAAAGTCCATAGTGCCAGGGGGACAAGGCTTGTCTGGCTCGACCAGTGGGGCGTCAGAGATCCCCATAATCGTGGAAGCCCAATGAAGTTACACAGCATATGTACCGAGATGGCGGCGAATAGGGAGCCTGTGCGCAGGAAGATGAACGTGGCATATACGCCAAATATCGACGTATAACAGAACTGGAAGACGGAACGAGCAATGGCGGTGGAAGGCGAGACTTGAGGGTTTGTGATGCGGAATTCGTAGTAGTGGTGTAGATGGGCAAGGCCGAAGACCAGGGGCGACTGGAACAAAATGCTCTTGATATCAGAGCCCACGGCCATCAAGAGCAAGGGGATAGTAGCGGATCGGAAAAGACATTCCTCAGTGACAGGTCCCTTGCAGAGACATGATGGCATTTAGCAAACAAAGCGTGGTAATAAGCCTACTATTCAGAGATTCCAAGTGCAACTAGTCACATACCGCAACCAAATTTCGCCATGTTGGCCAGTCGGACCAGACAAGTTTTAAAAATCCGAACTGAAACAGCTCCTTCCAGGCACCATCGATGAAAAGGTGCTCATAGAGAGGACCAGCGAAAAGTACACTAGTGAGTAGCAGGGCCTTGAGAGCCTCCACAAAGCCCACGGGCCAATATCCCATCAAGTGGAGCGTAGACCGGAGAGTGGATTTCGAGTCTAGATTTTGAGCGGAAAAGCAAAGAATTACAAAAGTAATGAGAGAGCACATGAGGGTGGACAGGCTGACGGCCCGAATGCGGGCCTGAATGACCTCGGGGGCATTTCTGGATTTATTTGGCGATGGCCGGGCAGTCGGGCAACAGTAAAGTGGTAAGATATATAAAAGACAATAAGTGAAGCCGGGAAAAGGGCGACGGCGAGAAGGGATCCGTTAGCAGAGGTAGAGCGTTGTCCGATGCCTTTAGGACAGATTTGAAGTACGATACAGCAGGAAGTTAAATTTACGTAATTTTAAGAGACTTACCAGGAGGCAATACGCTTGTAAAAGACTCAGAGCTTGGTGAGAAACCAAGCTGATTGCGTCCATACTTTGGTATTTGCTACGGTGAAGCTGGTGAGTGTAGTATTCGAAGATTTGACTGATTAGTGACGTTGGGCATTTGATTGCGTTGGCTTTATCCTACACGTACGACGTACAGCTGCTGCGAAAAAAAAAGAAGTTTTCTTGCAAGTTACTTTGGTTGCTAACTAACTTACAGTAACTACGGAATTTGTACTTTTGCTCAAGGAGGCTTGCATCAAAGATAGTTACATGGAAGCAAAAACAATTCTCGATAAAAATTCGTAAACTATATGCTTGAAATGTAATTTACGGCTTTGGAAGAAATGAGGAAATCGCAGTGACACATGGTCAGCCTCGTATATACTCGCGGGATGTGAGCGCATGCTTGGCATAACAATAGCCCAGTCCCTGAACCAGTAACTAGTGTCCAACCTGACGCGGTCGACGTCGGCATGTCCGCCCAGATGGCAATCGAAAAGACGTGCAGAAAACATCCTCAGGACCAAGTAATCAAGCCCAGTAGGCCACAGCATGCGAGCTGATGCCGAGCTGGATGACAAGAGCACAGCCACGGGTTCGGGGCCTTTGCCGGGCATTTGCTATGCGACGACGGGGGGGCATGAAGATGATGAGACGAGAGGCGTAGCCACGGGCGAAGACGCATGACGGCTGCCACCTGTGTGACTACGCCTCATCTCGCCATATGCTTCCAGAAAACAGACGCCCCTCGGGCACCGCCACTGAGCAGGCAAAAACAGAGAAGCCGATAGGGCAACTGGTTTTAGTTCATCCTCACCATGACCACTATTTTATTCAACATAATTACGACCGCCCCGCGCCGATGCCGCGCCGCCGCCGCCGTTTCTCTGCGGCTCAAGCCTCGCTGTGCCACTGCAAGGCCTGGCGCCGCTGCCATCTGCTGTCTCAACGCTGCAACGAGTCAGCCTAGCTGGCCCTGGGCCTCTTCGGCCTCTTCATCCGCTCGTTTGTCCTACTCTTCCTATTGCTTGCTTCTGTGCCTTTTTACCCTGCTATTCTCCCCTTGCCTCTGCCCGAGTCGTCCGCTTTCTCGCTCCACCTCCCCCTCGTCCCGCTACATTTGTGCTCACCATTACCGTCAGCCACAATCATCGCCGCTTCGCCTTCGCCTCCCGCGCAGGCACAGCGACAATCGCGGTCGCCGCGGCATGTCTGCGCTGCTTCGACTGACCGCGTCTCGACAGCAAAAGCCTCCTTGGTCGATATCGCCGCCGCCGTCATGCCGCTCTCGCTGCTGCCTGACCGGCGCTCCGGCCGCCGGCAGCCCTCGCCCCAAGACTCTATCGGCCCGTCTGTCCGCGTTCTGCCACCAGACGCCGTTGACGCCGACGCCGACGCCGTCCGCCGCAACAATTTTCACGACAGCATCCACAGCCGCCGGAGCTTGAGCTCTCGCCGATCCCTGCTGTCTCAACAGTCGTCGTTGCGCTCTGACGACCTCGACTCCGCCGCCGTTACCCTCGCCTCCGGCCTTGAGGGCCGCTTCGGCCTGGCAGAGGCGCCGGTACTCGGCGAAATCCTCGACCAGAGCCTCGAGGGAGACGACGATAGCTCTCGAGACGACTTATCGCTGGACGATACTCGACCCTTCCTCTCAGACGATGCCGGCGACGACGACAGCGACGACAATTCGCCTCACGAGGCGGTCCGCGCCTCGGTGCCACCAACCGACAACATGACGCTCTCCATCAACACGCCACGCATATGATGCCTTTCCATCCTCTTCTCCATGCTCGGCTCCTCCACAAACCTCTTCTCGCTGCGCTATCCTAGCGTGGTCATTACGCCCGTCATCGCCCTGCTCCTCGTCCATCCGCTCGGCCGCCTCTGGGATCTGCTCCTCAAACGGCCGTACGACGCGGCCGATGATTTCGCCGACGGCACCCACGTGCCAAATCCGCGCGACGTTCCCAAGCAGTCCTACTCGTGGCGCCAATGGCTTGCCCAGGGCCGGTGGAACGAAAAAGAGCACACGTGTGTCTATGTGAGCAGCAATGTCGCCTTTGGCTTCGCCTTCGCGACTGACGTCATCGTCGAACAGACGCACTTCTACAAGCAAGAGGCCCCTGTCGTCTACCAGCTGCTCCTCACCATCTCCACGCAGATCCTCGGCTACGGCTTCGCTGGAATGGCCCGCCGCCTGCTCGTCCGGCCCAGCGACATGATTTGGCCCGGCACGCTCATGTCGGCCGCCATGTTCTCCACACTGCACAACCAAGACAACAAGCCGGCCAACGGCTGGACCATTAGCCGCGGCGGCTTCTTCTACATCGTCTGGGCCGCCTCCTTTGCCTTCTACATCCTCCCCGGCCTTCTCTTCCCCGCTCTGAGCTACTTCAACGTCGTCACCTGGTTCGCGCCTAAGAGCGTCGTCGTCGCCAACCTGTTCGGTGTTGTCTCCGGCCTCGGGCTCTTCCCATTACCTTTGACTGGGCTCAGATCACCTACGTCGGCTCGCCGTTGCTCGTACCCTTCTGGGCCGCCATGAATGTCATGGGCGGCCTGGTCGTCGTCATGTGGATCATCGCGCCCGTGCTTTACTACGCCAACGCGCTGTATTTATCCTACATGCCTATCTTGTCCGCCGGCGTCTTCGACAACACGGGCCACATCTACAACGTGACGCGCATCCTGACGCCCGACTTCGTCTTCGACCGGTCCGCCTACGCCAGCTACAGTCGCGTTTTCCTGCCCATCACCTACGTGCTCAGCTACGGTATGCAGTTTGCCGGCCTGGCCGCCCTCCTGACCCATACTCTGTGCTGGCATGGCGCGGACATTTAGCGCGCTCTCCGCTCCAGCGTCGACGAGCTTCGCCGCAGCGGCAAGCCCGCCTACCAGTCCGTCGCCGCCGCATCCGCCGGCTCCATTGCCAGCGAGAACCACTCCTGCTTGTCTGGCTCGACGTCGCACGCCCAAGGCCTGCTCAGCCGCGAGGATGTCCACTGCCGGCTGATGAACCGCTACAAGGACGCGCCTCTGAGCTGGTATCTGCTGACCTTTGTCTCCATGGCCGCCATGGGCATTTTTGTCGTCGAATAGTGAGTTGCTCCTCCGCCGGACCCTCCTGTCCGCACCTCCTGCTCACCTCCCCCTGCCATGGTACGGCCTCTTGCTGGCGCTCGGCATCGGCGCCCTCTTCTTCATTCCCAACGGCATCGTCATGGCCATCACCAACCAGTACAGCAGCATCTACTTCATCTGTCAGCTTGTCTGCGGCGTCGTCTTCCCCGGGCGGCCCATGGCCAACATGGTCTTCGTCTCCTACGGCTACATCTCGTCGGCGCAGGGCATCAAGTTCGCCGCCGACCTCAAGCTGGGCCATTACATGAAAGTGCCGCCGCGCATCATGTTCCTCGTCCAGGTTGTCGCCACCTTCGTCTCGTCGCTGATCCAGATTGGCTTCCTCAACTGGATGTTTGCCAACATCGCCGGCCTCTGCACTACCGACGCCATCAACGGCTTCACCTGCCCCATAGCCCGCGTCCACTTCAACGGCTCCGTCCTCTGGGGCGTCGTCGGTCCCGCCGAGTTCTTCGGCCCTAGCGCCATCTATCGCGCCCTCGTCTGGTGCTTCCCTCTCGGTGTTCTCCTCCCCGTCCTCCTGTGGCTCTACGCTCGCCGCCGCGGCGCCAGCCTCGTCCGTAAAGTCAGCCTTCCCATCGTCTTCGGTGCCATGTCCTGGATCCCCCCCGCTACCGGCCTCAATTTTTCCGTTTGGGCCCTCGTCTGCTACCTCTTCAACTTCCTCATCAAGCGACGCGCCAGTGCTTGGTGGGCAAAGTAAACCATGACTCTCAGCGCCGCCCTCGATTCCGGCCTTGCCTTTGGAATTCTCGTCGTCTTCTTCGCCTTCATCTACCCAGGCTGATCTCTCGGTTTCTCCTGGTGGGGCACCCAAGTCTACAAGCAGGGCTGCGACTGGCAAGCTTGTACCTACCGGACCCTTCCCGACGGCGAGACCTTTGGTCCGCACTTTTGGTGATGTGACATTGAGTCTTTTCATTTGGGGGAGTTTTTTTGCACTATAGATTCCCCATCACACCTCTGGTCCGACTTGTTATCTGGGTAATGACGCCTGTTTTTTGCGCTATGCTTGGTTGGATTGGATGTGAAGTTAAAGATGAAAAAGCCAGGTTCACTTGAGTTCTATCTGCATCATGCCTGCCTTGTCTTCCCGACCAGTCGCTTATTTGCTTGCGAAGTGAACGGGGTATCGCTTATAGAGTGCATCACCATCTACCTGCTCATGGACGGAAATATCCATCAATGTAGCGTTACTCTTCCCTGCCTCCACCCTTAGCTTGATGTCTCGAACGTGTCTCGCTAGTGCCTTCCATCCCCGTCCCCCTTTCATTGGCCCGCTTCCCAGTCTGGGTTCTGTTCACCTTCTGTCAGCATCATGAGATTACCCAGAGGCCTAGGGAGCCGAAAACGTTACCTTGCGCAGGATTACCAAGCCTTCCAGGGTACTGTTCAGGCTGATGTACTCTTCATCCTCCAGCTCTGCGCGGTCACCGTAGCCCAAGAGTACCGGTGTGCTCTGTGTCTGCCATCCGGTAATCGTCTTGGGCCGGCCGGCCTGACCCACCACGTCTACGGCTTGGCCGACACGTACATTGACCTTGAGTGGCTTGAGCCGTTCGTCTAGCGTGACGAGGAAGCGTGGGTGCATCGCGGGAACCAGAAAATACAAAAGGTAATGCGAGGTGGAGGCGATGAACTCCTTTGGGTCTATCATGACCACCACAACCGCCAAGAGTCCCGCCGTCGCCACGGGGGATAGCACCTGGCGATCGGTGTGGAATGGGCTGATGGAAAGTGCTCCCTTGCCCATGTGTAGTAGCCCTTGAGCGATTCGCACCATGAATAGTGTGTCTTGGTCGCGATAGTAGTAGCTGGCAAGCTGCCTCAGTAGCTGGGCGAGCCTGGCGTTGTTGGTGCCTGCGCCAAGCATGCCCATAGCGAAGATTGCGTTAATGGCTACTTCGGGATCCGTGTCGTGACTATATCTGGATAAAGTGTCGTAGACCTTCATCTGTGGGTTGCTCGGGCTGACCAAACCCATGGCGAGAGGCACTGCCTTGCGAATATTGGCCTCGCCATAGTGCATCAGGTGGCCGAATTGCCGCAGAACCATTTCCTGCCCGACGTCCTCTCCCATGGCCACCAAGGCAATGCCGATCACCGCGTATGCCTGCAGCAGCTCGTCTCCCTTCTTGTCCTCCGATTCTTCCTGATGTTTGTTGCAAATGTGAAGAAGCTCTTGAATCTTCAGCACGGCACCTGTCCCGGCCCAGGCACAGATCTGGGCCATGACGGCTGTTGGTTTGGCCATTGGATGGTCCACCGCCTTAAGGGTCTCAACAATGACATCCACCTCTTCTTGACGGCCAAAGTACAAAAGTCCGAGTCCCAGGGCCAAGAAACGCGTCCATTTGTTTGTCAACTGACCCTTGCGGTCTTCGTCCATCAGAGTGTTGACAATGGTCTCGGAGACCTCGGAATGCGCCGATCCTACAAAGATCAAGCCGCAGGAGAGCGCCGCCATGGCCGAAATCTGCATATCCTGGTTGGAATCGCTGATGATGTGGAGCAGCAATTCCACGACCTCATCTTTGTCTGAGCCTGCATACGCCAGCCCTAGTCCCATGATGCTGGCGGTGGAAATGAGGGGGTTGGCGTTATGGAGCTTTTCCGGATCGCCACAAAGCGCGAGTGCGGGCTCGGAATCTAGGTAAACACCCGAGTTCATGATCCCAATAGCAAGCACAGCCCCAGCCGAGACCTCCGGGTCCTGCGAGTATGTATAACGGTCGATCTTGTCAAGCCCATACTCGATGCCCCACAGCATAAGGGTGCCAAGAGAAGCGGTAGTGGACATCATACCGTCTCCCTTCGTTTTCCACAACCACGTCTCCTTCTCGCCATCTACCAGCATCATTTGGTCGTTCCCAAAGCCAGCATTGACAAAAGCATTGACGATGGCGGCGGAGAGATTATGCCTGGCGGAATCAAGATTTGTCATGCCAGCTACTCGGCTGCTTTCCAAGTGGCTTTTATAGATGTCTTCGGTAGTCTTGGGTTCCAAAATGTTGAGCTCCTTGCCAAGTGATCTGAAGTGTTCGGACAACTTGAGATTTGAAATACACTCTGCGACGTCCTGGTCGTCGAGATTCGTCTCACAGGTGACCTCCTCCAAGTCCCAGATAAATACCCTCTGGCGACCAAGGATGAAACCGAGCTGCTTTCTCAACGCCGAACTCTTGGCTTCAACTAGACAGGTTTTGATCAGGCTAACGTCACGTAGGCGTATGGCGAGGACCATGGCCTGAGTGAGCTGGTCGTACTGGATGTATATATTGAACGCTGTTCGCAAAAACACTTCGTTGTCGGGGTAGGTGAGCAGGTTCACCATGCTGACCATGTAGAGGCATACTCGGGCATATGAATCAGCGTCGACAAACTTGGGGATTTCATCGATAATTTCCAGCTCGCTCATGAGATCGACAGCGTCGGCCTCCGCGTTGCTTTCGATAAAAAGTGGCACGAGAATCGCGGCAAGGTCAACTAGGTCTTTTGTCGGTTCGTCCGCGGTAATGCGTTTGCCGTACACCTCGCCGATCTCGAGAGCTAAATGCCTGACATATTCGTGACCCCAGGAGCCAATATCTGATGTTGGCGCTAGCAGTCTGTATTTCAATGTATCTTGCTTGTCTTCGTCCGAATACGTCATGCTGATGACAGATAAGATGTCTGCCAGAGACGTCTTGTTTTCGTCATCAGGCCACGAGTCGTACAGTTTGGTCAAAGTTTCGTAGTGCGGTCTGAGGAACTTCAATGGCTTTGGCACCGCGGTCATTGAGGATGTCGAGGTCCTTATAGACGACTTCATTGCTTCCAAAGTAGTATTGTAAAGGTGTACATTGGATTCCTGGTGTCATGATCAGACCCGCGACCACGATGGACGCCTCCCGACTGTCGTACTCACTGTTAGGCGTTCTACCATATTATTCAGCTCATTTTTAAGTTGCTGATCTTCCTCGTTGAGCTCTTCTTCCGCGACTGCTTCTGGGTTAGATATCTATTTCGCCAGGATGGTAGTGGGGGGCGTTGGAAGCAAGCTTACCCGCATTCTTGCTGTCCTCTTTTTTTCCGTTGAGTCCATGCTTTTCATCCTTGGATTTCTCGATATCTTTCCCCTTTAACTTTTCCGAGTTCCATTGTGCAGCGCTTTCCTTAGCCATACTGGTTGATGCCGGAGAGATTTGATGTTGTGAGAGCTGGGCGGACGAGCGAGCAGACAAATAAACAGACAGGCGTGGAATCAACGGAAGCAGGAAGTGAGGATCAGTAAGATCTCGGATGGACCAGCATGAAGGCGCGAGGGCAAGTTTCTCCGAGGGTGACGCCGCTGGTCCTCGTTGCAGATGGTAGCAAGCTTGGTTGCTAAAAGTTGATGAGGTTGCTGCACGCCATTGTAGCTGCAGTCGCGCCAGCTGCTGGCCCAAGGGTACGGCTCAGGCCTGGGCAGCCGCATTGGTGTCACGTGTGCAGCTTAAATACGAAGAACGAAGTACGAAATGGGAAGCAGCTAATTGCATTATGCTTAGTCATTGCAAAACTCACCAAGAGGCAGAGGCAGGTTCACAACCTCAAGGTTAGGATAATTCATGCCGTCGCCAGCAGAAAGTCCTCGCCGCCAGCATGAAGCTCGATATGCGAGCCATGCGCTATCTGGCGTCCGAAGATTGGCGTGTTCTTACAGCAGTACGTCTTGCGGATCTCGTATCTAGTTGATCGCCGCTGTCAATAAAGCTGAGCCTCCCCTCACACATCACATATAGGTTGAAACGGGTAGTAAAAACCACGAAATCGTCCCCACACCCCTGATTGAGAAAATCGCGCGTCTTCGTAGCGGTACCAGCGGCGTTCACAAAAGCATCTCAGCTCTTGCCAAGGCTGGCCTTATCGCCCGGGTCAAGGAAGCTAAATATGACGGCTACCGCTTGACCTATGGCGGCCTCGACTACCTCGCCCTACACACTCATGCCAATCGCAAGCATGTATACAGCGTCGGTACTACTCGGATAGGAGTCGGCAAGGAAAGCGACATTATGGTTGTTGCCAATGATGAGGGAGTACAGCGAGTTCTCAAGATTCACCGGCTCGGTCGGATATCCTTTCGATCGGTCAAGTCGAACCGCGACTATCTTAGAAAGCGAGCATCCGGCTCCTGGATGTATCTATCCAAGCTTGCCGCCACGAAAGAGTTTGCCTTTATGCAGGCTCTTTATGAGGAAGGATTTCCCGTCCCCAAGCCGATCGCCCAGTCACGACACACCATCGTCATGAGTTTGATAGACGCCTCTCCGCTACGGCAAATTACCGCAGTGCCCGATCCCGCCTCTCTCTACGCCGACCTTATCGCTTTGATTCTTCGGTTTGCCGACCACGGTCTCATCCACGGTGATTTCAATGAATTCAACATTCTAATAAAGGAGTCGAAAACAACGTCTGAGGGCTGTCAAGATATATTCAAACTCGAACCGGTTGTGATTGACTTTCCACAGATGGTTTCCATGCAACACCAAAATGCCGAGATGTACTTTGACAGAGATGTAGATTGCATCAAGCGCTTCTTTGAGCGCCGCTTCCATTTTCGCAGCACCCAACCTGGCCCCTTCTTTCAAGATGTCTTAAAATCTATGGCCAAGGAAAGTCTCAAGAGACTAGATGCCGCTGCCGATGCTTCTGGCTTCACTAAAAAGATGGCAAAGGATCTGGAAGCTGCGATTCGAGAACAAGCCAATATCAAAGAGAAAGGATACTCATCAGATAATTCAGACGACGAGAGTGACCCGGATGACAAGAGTGCTGAGGAAAGTCAAGAGGACGCTGATGAAGAACAGGGCAATGCCGTACAAAGGCCGGAGAGCCCCTCGCCATGAGGGCGTAGTAGATACCACGCCACCGTGTTTCTAATACGGCTCTGATTCCACTGACGGGGCCCTGGACTGATCCACAGATGTCGCATCCGATAATGCACAGCTAGGACGAGGAACGGCACCATCACCTGTCTCCAGCTCTCGCACGGCGTAAAGAGACCCTTGTCTCGCTGACGCGCTATACTGCCTCGGATTCTGTCGCAATCACCATTCCCTAGTAGCTAGAGTACAAAGTGTAAAATAGGGACCCTTGGCCTCCCTTTTTTGTCTTGCCCCCGTCACGCAACGCATTTGTAATATACGTTATCTCAGGCCGTAAAATGCTCGGCGACGGCCTAAGACTATCCGGGGCGGGTTGAGCTCCCGGCTTCGATTAAAAATGGTGTTCAGATATGAGAGAAAAGAAGGAGCCGTGCACCAAGAGATCTAGCAAATCACTGCGTCTGCTTCCCGTCTACCTTGGACGGTGAAGATTTCGGAATGCTCTCAGATGCGGCGGCCGTGGTGTCGACCGTTGTATCCGCATGAATCGTGACGCCCTCGTCACACTCTGAGGAGTTGGGAGTAGAAATAACGACATCCGCACTCGTGCTCGTGGCCGCCCTAATCAAAGACGTCAGCTTGGACCGTATATTCTGAGACGAGGAGCCTACTCGGACACTCCGCGGCAGGCGCCCAAATGCATTGCGTTTCCATCTTCGTTTGATGAAGTCGAAACACTGCTGAACGACTTTCAGCATAACCAAACACTACGAGCATTTGTGAGTGACATACCTGCGGGACACGGGAATGGTGCGTCGCCACTGAGACTGCTGGCCATATAGTGTAGGGCTCAAGCTAACCAGAGGAGTGCCATAGGCGCCAATGTTGTACTCATTTGTGCGAAACTGTCGACGCTCGGCCGTGACACGCTTGAGCTCCTTCTGCGCCGGGGTATCAGCGTAGCGAATATTGATGAGTAAGCCCTCCTCGCCGATAGCGATGCCGTTGAACTTGCGAATGACGTCGTCGCAAATGTCACGGGTCTCGAAACTGTAACAATGAGCGGTCAGTTCCCCCATCTCCGGTATGCCGCTTGAGGTCTCACCGTGCAAAGCCAACGCCGCGGCTGTTTCCCATGCTATCTCGGAGTATCTTTCTGGACAGGATGGTGTATCCGATGCAAATCGTAGCCAGCTCCTGCCGACCGTCAGCGCAAGACGGCCACTTTGGCGGAGATCGCGAACAATCGAGTATTCACCATTTCAGTCAAGCTTTTGGGTAGGTTGGAGATTTAGAGATTCGTCGACAGGTCATCGCCTTCGGCTTTGAGTCTCGAGTTGAAGGATTCCTGTCGAATTGATCAGCTCGTCCCGTAGCAGCATGATGCTCGCACATACCCGAGCAAACCCAACCTCATAGCCAAGCCGATGAAAGCCACGGATGCAAAGCTCAGAGTCGTAGACGTCGCAGAACTTTGCGAATCCGAATCTAGTTCTTCAGTCAGCAATGTTCACCTCAGCTACAAAAGCCAAAACAAACCCTTTGCATGCTCCAGTATTAGTATCGATGATTGCCTTGGACGTTTCAACGGGCCCAAATCGAGAGGCAAACTCATAAAGAAAACCGTCATCCGTAGTCGGGTGCAGTCCACGAATATAGACATTACGATTACCAGGAATTCGATTCTCGAGGCTCTGGTCAAGATTCTTCATCTGTCCAGGCGGAGTGAAGACGGCCGGCACAGCTCGTGGGATAACAGGCTCCTTCTTGAGAAGCTCGTCAATGGTGCGATCAGATATGGCGGCGATGGCCGACTTGGCAGAATCAGCATGAATAGCCGTGAGACCCATATGTTGTGGTGATGGCGTCGTGTAGGCGGAACGGTCGAGGCTGGCCACACGGGGGCCACTGTCACGCTGAGACACAGTACCATAAAAAGGGGTGGCAGGAGTCGACTCCGTGGTGGAATAAGAGCTACGGCGATTTTCGAGGCCGGGAACGTCAGAATTGCCACGTTCTGCACGGGCCTGGGCAGCATTGATTCGACCCGGAGTAAAGGGCATCAGAGGCAGTGGTAGGCCAACATAAGGGGCGCCATATCCATCAGGAGACATTGCAAAGTTGTTGTAGGGGTTTTCTTGCGAATGGCTCATGCCCATGGGCTGAGCGGCGGACATAGGAGTGAGGATGAACTGTCCATCGAATCCAAGCATGAAGTAGCCAGGTCCCAAGGGGAGAGGCGCGGCGTTGCTAGGCATGCCCATGCCGCCAATGGTGAGACCAGAAAAATGGCCCATCATGGCAGCAGGGTCCGCAACCGCATGGGAAGGGCCATGGGTGGGGATACTGCGGCCGGCCGGATTTGGGAGATATGGGGCAGCGACACTAGTGCTTGCGTCCATGTTTAAATTGATTGAGGTCGGATGGTGATAGACCTGGAAACTACCCGTGAGACTGTTAGATCCCATCGCGAAGATTGCTGCGGAGGGTTTGCCGGAAAGGAGAAAAAGTTCGGGGCAAGTAGGCTCACTAGAGAAGTGCCAAATTTGCCTCGAAGAGTAGTTCGAAATGGAGACAATCCGACAATGAAACTGAGATCTGCATTAAGCCGTCAGCTCTTTGCCTAGGCAATGAATCGGTGTACAGCAGGGGCTGGTGTAGTCACACCGGGCCAAAAGAGGCCGAATGCATTTACACAATGCCAATGGCAGAAGTCGCAGGGCTATGAGCGCCAAGCAGTCTCGAGTTGGCAAAGCGAAGGAAGAGGCAGAAGATGGAAGCGCCAAAAAGACGGATAGTTCACCTACCTTGTGTCTTTCCACTACCTGACTTGATGGTGCAAACGTTTTCGTGGCAAGTCAAATGTTGCTGCCAAGACACTGAGATGAAGCGAGAGTAAGTGAGATAGAAGAAGCTATCGAGCAAGATGAGGCTCCAAAAAAGATATTGACGACGTAGTCGGACCAAAGGATCGCGCGAGGCGATTGCTGAAGCGTGGTTGATGCTATGGAGAAGGGAAGAAAGGAAGCAGAAAGGAGAGCGAAGAAGACGGTCGGAAGAAGAGATCGAGCAGCGAAGCGAGGTTGACGACTTACCTAATGGTCAAGACCGCTGGGGCGAAGGTAGCCGCGATGCGATATCCAATAGTAGGGAGGAAGAAGTTGCGAGGAGCGCGGCAGCGAGCAAATGATCGGGGAGGGCGAGAGCGAGAAGCCCGCGTGGCCGGGCCAGTCTGTGTGCAGGAGAGTGCGAGAGAGCGAGGAGAAAGAGAGAAGAAGGCGAGGCGAGCGATGACGGTAGGCCACGGGATGGTGACAGATGCGCCGACGCGGCGTTCAGGGTCTTCAAGAGCAAGCAATGAGGCGGAAAGGGGCCGGGCGGGAGGCTCGAGGCTGGAGCTCGCCTGCTGTCTGGCAGCTGCTGCCTGCTGCTCCAGGGGGGCTACTGCTGGCTGCCGGCTGCTGCCGCTGGCACGACGACCAAGAACTGTAAGTCTGCCTACCTGTTACCGGTGGTGATGCCGTTCACGACGACGTCTAGGTCTGGCTTGACGTCCGCCTGAGATTCCCCGAAGATCGCTACTCTGCCGTCCTGCCTCCTCGCGGCGGCCGAGCACAGAAGGTCCACTGAGCCGTTGGATCGACAACGATCAGGTGCGGCTGGTAGTCGTCAGAGCCGAGCTGCCCAGACACTCGCGCTATAATCCTCGGTCCTCGTCACGTCCACGTAAATCCCTATGCGGTCCGATATGTGCTTTCGTCACGACGCTCCGTGTCGCGCCGTGTCGTCTTATCGCCGCTGCTTTTGCCTCCACAGTCCTGGCAGGATGCTGCCCGTCCTCTTTCTGGTGACCAAGGCCCGATATCAGCCGCTTCTGAACTCGAATGCGCCTTTTTACTCGACACAAAACGCACTGCGTCGTCACTTGAAGTTCGCAATGAAAATTCTCCGGATGGCGGATTGCTGGGCGAATTAGGTCTGTCAATGATGGAGGGCAACGTCCTGCTCTTGCGGGCAGACCGATTCGGAGTCACCGGCTCTGTACTCGCTGTCTCCCCCCTCTTTTCCGTCTGGGTGAAAACAACCAAATGATAATGATGCTTGTCCTGCGTGGTCGTTTCGCTACGTCTCACGTAGCTGTGTCGATGCCAGAGACACAACGTCAACTCGATACACCAGCACATAGGCTGCATGTGCAGACAGAAGCCAGGCTAAAGAATACTGAACAATAGGTGGTGAGTTTGACATGTATCAAAACAACCATAGGGCAGACGAAAGAGGCTTCAAGGGCGCGTTGGCGGCAGACGCACGTCCTTAATGAGGGCCAGCGTCACAGCCCATCAAGAGCTTGTCAGCTTTGTCAGTCGCCGTCCTTCCTTTTTTGCCCCTTCTTTGTTTCCTTCTGAGATACAATGCAGCCCCCGTTGATTCACCTACAGTAGGCCAAGGGGCAACGAGTGCGGGCGAGCACTGGCACCGGCGTGCGAAACTCACTCCCTGAAGAATGGAGGGTCTCCGGAGGCCCCTGGAGAGTCGTGATGAGATGCTTTGGGCGCTGGTTTTCGAGGTTAGCCGGCCCGTCCTTGCAGCTGCACTGTCGCCTCGGTGAGAATGGGCCGGCACACATGACAGGCGAGCCATTTGCTTTTTGCCCCCATGAGCCGTTACTTTGGGGCATAACATGGATGGACACCTGGCTCCAGACATTTCTTTTCCATGAGACACTGCCCTTGAGAAACGGGAGAAAACCTCTTTTTACCGGCAGAGTCAATAACTCGCATTTCCAAAAGCCTACAGCCAAAGCCAATCGTCGGTGTTGAACGAGCCCACAGCCTTACAGGCCTTTGGGTGTATTCTGCTGACGATGACCGGGTGCAACCGAGGCCACCGGGGCACCTACTTGCCTGTACACATACGGGCAAAGCCGGACAGAAGGAAGGGCAATTGACGGCTCTCGCTGCCTCTACTCGCGCAAGGGAGGTCAAGTGCTGCAGAAAAAGCAAAACCGCTGGCACATTGAGTCTGGGGCGCAAATGAGAGAAGAGACAAGTCGCCACTATCTTCTCCTCCCACGAACCTGCGGTGGTGCTGATCGATGAAATCTGCCGGAGGGACATTGTGGGGAGGGGAATGGTCGACTTGCAGGAGCCGATCTCACACCCATTCCATGCACCCCTGAAGTCTGGCGGCCCCCGAGGCCTGGTATTCGTGCCCCAACACGCACACTATTGAACTACATTGGCCAGTCGACCCGCAAAGCAGGGGACCCAAGAAGCCGCCTTAGACCGGGGGGACACAAATCTGAATCAAAAGGGGATTGCTGTAGGAGCCAGAATCTGGCCCCGCACTCATCAGGCATGCATGGTCGGAAAAAAAATGCGAACATGTCCTTTTGGGAAACCTGCTGGTCAACTCACCCAGGCAAAGAATAACGCATCACTATGGGATTTGGAGCTCAGAACATTGCCATGGTAGAATTATCAATAGTTGCAGTATGACAGAATCAAATACACCATGTTCTTTGTCTGTTTCTGTGACGCACGAAAGAAGCATGTGCTTCTGGAATATGCAACTGCACGCACTACGTGTCTGTATATCTGCACGTCTCGCCTTTGCCTTGGTCAATGACGATTTCCACACGAGCTGAAGATGTAAGTAAAGTGTGCCTGACTTGTCCATCAATGGACCTGCCCCGCTCAAACATATCCGTCTTCAAACACAAACATATGACACATTTCGGTAGTTAACTAGTTACCCACGGAGTGATAAGTTAGAGTTTGTACCTTTTTGTAGATCTGTAAACAGGCGTGCCGATTGTAGATACATGGTTGGAAATTGTCAAGGGCGGAGATTCTATTTACCCCTGATGGCCCGGAGGTTCTATGATTGCGGGAAAATTGGGCAAGACGTCCCGAAGAGGTAAAAAGGGGGGGAGGGAAAAAGAAGAGGGACAGTAGGGTTGAAAACATGAAAGTTTTTCTTAACCCAAGCCAAGACAAAAAAGACCGCCGGAGACCAAGAGACCCTGAGCTGTTATAATCCACCTCGTCTCGCCGGTAAGAGGCAGCTTTCCAGGATTGCCTCGCATCAAGAATCGACGGAGGGAGGATCTGCTGCAAATTGGTGAAAACGCCGGACCTGGCAGAATATCCAGGCCATGCCATACGCAAAGCACGCTGATCATGCATGCATAACACATCCATAGGGCCGCAGGGGCCCTCCTCCTGGACTTCTACGACCATACATCCTCCTGTACGACATGTCAATGGTCCGCACACAGCTGCTGGTGATGAGTGCTGGGACACGGCCGACGTACTTGATACTGGTTCACCGACCGCATCTGCTTGACAATCTCTTCGCCCTTCTGTTCCGAAACTCCGCGCCCCTCGGCAATGATCTGGGCCAGAACTGTGTTGACCTCACGGGCCATGTTAGCCGCATCGCCGCAAACGTAGAAAAACGCTTTTCGTGACAGCAGCTCGTTGATCTCTTTGGCGTGTTCCTTGAGCCGGTGCTGGACGTAAATCTTTTTTTTACATTCCCGAGAAAAGGCTGTGATCATCTCAAACCTATCGCCTAGGACCTTCTTGCAATCCTGCCAATGCCGTTAACACATAGATGGCCATAATTGAGGGCTTTCCGAGCGACCCACCTCCCAATCTGACTCATAAATGAAGTCCTCGGCGCGTTTACGGCAGCCAAAAAACAATAGGGTACGGCCAACGTCAGCACCGTCCCGTGCTTGCTTTACCCGCTCCTGTACAAAAGCCCGAAAAGGTGCCACGCCAGTTCCTGGACCGACCATGATGACGGGCTTCCCAGGATCTGAAGGGAGCTTGAAATTAGAATGTCGGATGTAAACGGGCACGTGAACCCCATCATACTTGTTGCGAGGGCCGCCCAGCTCGTATGTTTGGCCGAAGGGTTCGGGGCTCACGTCGTTGTTTTGCTTCTGCTTCAGTGCGAACAGATAATTGGTGGCAACACCGCGAAATGGCTCGTCACGCCCGGGCAGCATCTGCGACTCGACGACAGCAGTGATGGTGACTTTGTTCGATTGAACTAGCGATGACGACGAGATGGAATAGTACCGCGGCTGCAGCTTGGTCAAGCCCTCGATAAAGGCGGAAAAGGGTATATCCTTCCACTTCTCGCCCTTGCCAATGGTGGCAAGGAGCCGAGCAATGTTGAAATGGTGAGGGCCAGTTTTCTGGTGAAAGTAGGCCTTGTCGTTACCCAGCCTAGTCATCTCGGCTTTGATCGCGTCAGTGGGAGAGAAGGCCGCAAGAGTCGAGACAAACTGTCGGGACACTGGTGCACAGATTTCCAAGTGGTACCGAACGATGGCATCATACGTCGTCGGTGTGGGAAATGGGACCTTGGCCGTTGGCTCTAGAGCCTTGACACCGATGACCTGGTCACGCTTCTCCGTCAAGCCGATCGTAGCGAGGAATCGGTTCACCTCATCGCCGGGATTGGTGGGCCAGATGGCAATGTGGTCGCCAGTCTGATACTTGAGGTTCGAGCCGCTGACATCAATTTCCATGTGAATGCAGTTTCGGTCCCGGACGGAAAACAGCTCGCGTGACTCGACGATGGGTGCAATGTAGGGGTTGTGGGCGTTGAAGGGACCCTTTACTGCACCCTCTAGGTGCATCTTGTTAGCCTCGCCCAGATAGACTTCGGCGGAATCGCGGGTCAGGTTATCGCGGTCGATAATTTCGAACGTCGGCTCGTATACAGCCTCTCGCTCCTCAAGGCCCATCTTTTGGGCAAGCGCAGACCACATTGGGTCCTTCCACGACAAGAAGTCTTCCTCCATGGTTTCGAAGCCGTCATCACCTTCGCCGGCGTCGCCAATGCGATGAGCGCCGAGCTTCTGAAGAGCTTTGTCGACGTTGCGAACCATGGAGTTGTAGTGTTCGTACGTGTTATTGCCGAGGCCAAAGGCAACGTAATTGAGGTTCCCTAAGGGCGGATCATTGTTTTCGAACAGGCCGATACTGTCGGCGGTGATGAACTCGTAGAATTCGACAGCATTGTCCGTCGGCTCCCCTTCGCCATAGGTGGCCAGAACGAACATTACCACCTTGTCACTGGGGATGGCATCGAGGTTATCGTAGTCGTACTCTTCCAGGTCGGCTACCATGGTCTCGAGGCCGAAGCGGCTCTTGCCCTCCTTGGCCAGGCGCGAAGCATAGTCTTCAGCGGTGCCGGTTTGGGAGCCGTAGAATATGATGCAGTTCTTGCCGGACTCGTCCATCTTCTCGAGCAGGTTGCGTGTTCGGCCGGCCTTGGCGCCGTTGGCGTTGGCAAAGGCATTGGCGTAGGGGTCCTTTACTACGGCCCAGTAGGTGCCCTTCGTGAAATATGTGACTGTGCCCAGCAGGATGGCAGCGAGCACGACGAGGTCGAGAGTGTCGAGCTCAGCCATGGTGAGCAGCTCCGGTGCGAGGGCTGGCAAGACGCTGGGAGGCTTGAGAGGCGTAGGCGGCCGAGAGAGGCAAGGACAACCAGCGAGTGGAGGGGGAAATGGTGGTGAGCACGGGTAGAGGCTTCGGCGAGAAGCGAAAATTGGCAGCGGCGGCGCGCAGGATCCATTCCTTGTCTTTCGTCGACCCGACGGGTTGCGAGGAGGGCGCACGGGCGGGCTTTCTGTCAGTGTCGGCCCGCGATTATGCTTTTTTTTGTCGTGTCGGATCCCTCGCGGTCGATGGGCCGACGGCGGACAAGGAGTCAGGCCACGCGCTGCTGATGTCTCGGGCCCGGAGCAGCTTAGGTCACGGTTGCACTGGTTGTGCGCACTGTCCGAACATCACCAGGTTACGTGGTCAAGTTGCCCCCTCTCTCCCTTGTTCCGGCTGCAGGCTGCCCTGTGCTGCGTCTAGGTGACGTAAAACAAGCAGCCACATCAGGCCTGCTGTACTCGTGCCAGTGAGCCATGATCTCCAGGGCGCTTATGCGACTGGGACCGCGTTCTTTCTAACTCTACAAATGGGTCATTCACAGTCTGCTGGATGATTACACCCGTGGCCATTCGCACCCCGCGGCTCTCGGATTTACACTGTCCGCTACGCGCCTCAATGTGACGAAACGATGCCGCCAAGCGCTGACCTAAGCTGAGATGCCTGCGCGCGTGCGCTTCGTGGCCAGGCCCATGTTGTAACACTTCATCAAGGTTGCGACACCCTCTCGACAAGTCCTTTTTCCCCGGACAACACACACAATAACAGGGGTCAGAGGGCGCAGGTAGATGGTAACTAAGAAGTACAATCAATCGATTAGCCACTTAGGTCCCTCTCGGGTCTACAATACGCACGAGAGATGCGCCGTAGAGTCGAGGCTTGTACTGAGATTGAGACCCCAAAGTAACCAAATAAGTAAGCGGATCGCTCATGTTAGGTCCTAGCCGTAAGGCCCGAGCTAGGCGCTTGGCATGCCAAAGTCGCGACGAGCGGAGACGTCGTTCCGCATTCCGGGCTCGCCCGTCACACCACACTCGCCCCTGTTCTCAGCGTCCAAAAAAAGAACCGGCTTCATTCACTCGACTCATCCTTTGCTGCCCGTAGTAGTCTGTCACCGAGGCATTTCATTTTCCTGTGGGCGATGTGGCTCGGTGAGATAGATAGGCTCAACACGCCTCCTGCGTTGGGTCGGCGAGACCCTCGAAGCTTGTACATGGTTATGGTTTCATGGGATTCACTGACGTCGATCTTGACAGGATGAGGGCAGAGCATTCGGACATAATCGATTGAACATGGGCCACTCAACAACAAAAATCACGAGATCCCATTTAGATGGAGCTCCTGACCACTCGCATTCGTGGACGCCATCGAAGGCTTGAGGATCTGTCTCGGTGGGGCATCCATAAAATTGACCGTCAAGAGCAAGCTTTGCTTGCTAAGCACAGGACTCAACTCGCTGAGCCTCCCTGACTTCTGTGGTTGATCAGGCACAGCCAATGAAATCGCCCGCCCACGGCATCTGGGCTGCCAGCCACAGCGCTGTGCCCCCCGTAACTACAGGCGCCGACTCGAGTAACAGCACCACCATGTTCGTCCTCTCGCATCGTCAGTTTTACGCCTCACGCCCGACCCGGCGGTCGCCTCACGGCCCAACCCGCTGTTCGCTGCCGCCCTCCACTCAACCAGCCACAGTCGCGTGCATTTTGTGCTTGCCGCGCATGCCTGGCGTTGCAACTTTGGACTTGGGTTCTCGTCCGGCTGGAGATGGGTCAGTACCACCACTCATCTCTTCCCGTGGCTGGCGCTCTGAAACGCCGAGCTGCCAGACCTCTTCCCCTCCCGCTCTTTCCCTGCCTCGAGATTTGACATGCGACGCCAGCGGCCTGACGTTGCGCGTCTCGGTGTCTCACAAGTAAAGGCCCCGATTGCTGACAGAGCCTTCTGTGCCAGCCCCATCCCAATCGTCGCAGGACAACGAGCCGCTCAGCTTTGCCGTCCGCTCCCTCTCCAGACTCGACGACGAGGCCAAGACGGACGCCACGTGGTATCGGACGGTCCGCCCTCGAGCCTTCAGCCCAAAACCCTCACGTCTCCCCTCCACTCACTCCAGAGAGTCCTCGGCCGAGAAGCTCCCGCAGCCGCCGGCGACGTTGACCTCGCCGCGCGCCCACCCACTGTCGTCGCGCGGAGGAGGCGCCACCGAGCGCCCCGTGGATCCCAACAAGATCGCCGTCTATGGCCACCATCGCCGGACATCCATCGTACATGGGATCCAGCATTCGAGAAATGGCAGCCTCGTCAGTTCTTCTGGCCCCCTCAGCCCTCAGATAATAGCCACGGCCGCCGGCCCGGAACGCCCAAACATGCAGTCGGCCGCCGTTCGATTTGAGTTCGATCCAGGTACCCCGTCTCGCCCGAGCACGGCTCTGACTGCTCCCCTGTCTGGCGCCACCGGCATGCTCATGGAGAGGTCGGCTTCTGCCGTCGACATGCTCCCTCCTGCCGCCGTCCCTCGCAAGCCGGACCGAGCGCAGGTCAAACCCCGTCGCGACGCGCCTGCTCACCAACCACACCCCTCTCGCCATCACAGGGACGACCAAAAGACTGTCGGCGAGTATGCCTTGCACGTACTCTTCACTTCCTTCATCGCCCTGGCTGAAGAGAAACTCAATGAGTGCATTACTGTTCCCTTTGACCCAGAGCCCCAGATTGAGCGCATTTGCGGCCCGGGCGTCGACCCGGCCTTCGACCAGCTCATTGTCGCTCTTGGTCATATTGCGAGCCCCAAACCAAAGGCTTTGATCGATTCGATGATGCTATGGAGGAAGAGCAAGAGTGATGCCGCCAACGAAGCCCGCAGTCAGCTCCAGCAACTACGCAGCAACTTGCCTGGAGGGCCGCTACTGCGCAGAAACACGGAGCCCTTGCACGCCGCCTTTGGGGGTTCCGACGGAACATCGCTTTTTAGCACGACGCTAGCTGCGAAGCAAGAGTCCGTAGCCCAGCAAGAGCGCCGATCTACAGTGTCCATTTATGTGCTATGCCGAGTACTGCTCGAAGTCATCGGCCAGAGCAACCTGACGTCCATCACCGCAGAGATGGAGGACAAGCTGGAAAGCATCATTTTCGGGCAACTCAAGATCGCCGACTCGGAGCAGCTTATGGTCTCACCGCTGAAATTGGCTAACTGGAATTTGTTTGCCCAATTACTGGGACATATGAGCGACATCAACTTCGCTGGCGTCACGCGGCGCTTCGTCGAAGACCTGGAAAACTCACTTCCCGATCGCGTCATCAAGAGTCCCACCGTTTCCACCGGCCGCGATCTCGAAGGCAAGTTGGAACTTGTGCTGGGCGGCATGAAACATCTGCGAATCAAAATTTCTCCCGAAGGCGCCTGGGAGGAGTCTTGCGACTTCCTGGTCTCCCTAGGCCGATTATTTGGGAAATCTCACGGCCTTAAAATCAAAACGGCTTTTTGTGAGGTCCTCGAGATGCTGCTCCTTCCCATCGCTGCCACCGCCAGTAACAGCCACCTTATGCATCATAAGTGGGCCGAAGTTCTCTCCGCTGTCTGGCCGCGCTTAACACCAATGCTCGCAAAACCGCGACATTGGAATGTCGCCGTTCCCTTGAAGGCAACCATGCTATGCGTTTCTTCTCCTGATAACTTTGGATCGCAATGGCTCCAATTGGCCGTCTCCTTGCAGGCCAAGGCTAAGGACCGCTCTACAAGGTCTCTTTGCCTCCAGATCATCTCTCGCCTGATCTGGACTTACCTATATCGCACCAACGACAACTTTCAGAGTGTCATACGGAAACTCGATGAGGTGATGAAATTGGTTCTCCCGCCTTCAAAGCGCAGTGTAATATCTTTTGACCCGGCAGTTACGGAACCTGTGATCCAGATCATACGCATTATCGGGTTCAAATACCCTGAATATTGCTTTCGAACAATTGTCTTTCCGCTCATAAACGCCGACCTGTTTGTGTCCAATAAGGAGTTGAAGGTCGAACAATTGGACCCTGATCGGGTAGTCGTCGGCATACGAGCCTTCTTGTGCACCATGTCGGATCTTGAGAAGGGCGAACAGGGGCAGCCTCCTTTTCCTCGATTCCAAGATGATGCCTTTCTAGCCGACAGGCTACTGACCTCGTCGATTCCTCCACCTCTACGACAAAGTCCTGCTTTCAAAGCCGCATCTTCCATTTCCACAGATGATAGCGTGTCTCGCCCTGTTCTTACGCACGTCTTGACCGACGGAGTCCGCGAGTATTATCTGCAATTTTGTAAAATTTTGGGGAAAATCACAATTGTCTGCGACAACACATTCGGCGGTCAGGCTGCTCTAGACGAAAAGTTTAATAGTCCCGGGCCTAAGACGCCCATCACGGACACATTCAACTTTTCACGTCGTGATGAAACCCAAAATGCGGCTGACCAGAAACAAGCCTTCTACGAACTACTGCACGTCGCAGTGCAAGCACTCCCTCGCTGTCTCTCTGTCGATGTTCCGTTCAATATTCCATTCAATTCGCTGATCAACCTTCTTTGCACGGGCACCGCCCACGTACAATACAACATTGCCGAGTCCTCAGCAAGCTCGTTGAAAGCCATTGCCAAGCACTCCCACGCACAACAGGTTACCATGGGATTTGCCCGCTTCATATTCAATTTCGATGACCGATATGCGACCATGTCCGATGGTGGGATGCTGGGACCGGGTCATATCGAAAATACCCTACGGCTCTACGTTGAACTTTTGCAAATCTGGATCGAGGAAATCAGGCAGAAGACTCGAGACGCAGCTGCCCCTAAGGCTGACTCTAGTTCCTCGGACAAGAGGGCCCTAAAGCTAGACTTGTCGAGCGTCTGGGCAGAGGTCGACCAGGCTGAGTCTCATGGTCTCTTCTTCCTCTGCTCCCAGTCGCGTCGTGTTCGACATTTCGCTATAACCGTCTTGCGTCTCATCACAGAACTTGACAGGGCTCTGGAGAAAGACGTGGCAGAAGAGAAGGAATCTTTGAGGTTGATCAATGTTCTAGAAAACGATTCGAGTCAAGTAATGGATTTCAACGATGAGCATCTTACAGTGGCTGAACGAAGCAGGTTGCAGCGCGGCCTGCAGACGGCTAATAGCAAAGGCGTTGTGGTAGAGCTCTGCACCAGCGACGTGACGTACGACACAACCTTGTGGTTCAAGATCTTCCCCAATTTCATTCGCATCGCATTTGACAAATGTCCCTTCGCCGTCACCATATGCCGGGACCTTGTTTGCAACCGCATTCTCCAGCTGTACAAGCTGATTTACGTCCTCTCTGATCCTTCCCGTGGCATCTTTTATGGAGTTGACCAAAACGGTGGTAAGATTCCGGTGCGATCGCCCGCGACCCAGCCCGAAGTCTTGATAGAGCAGTGGAAGCTATACCTCATCTTTGCTTGCACAACTCTTGCGGACCCTGGAAATAACCCCACGCCTAACATTGGAAGAGATGCGCAACACACTCGGAAAACATCATCAAAGGCCGCATCGATGGACAAAATTGTCACTGCAAGAACCCTGTTCAAATACCTCATTCCCCTACTTTCTTCACCCTCGGACTTGGTGAGAGAATCTGTTGTAGTGGCGATGGGGTCTATCAACATTCATATCTATCGGACCCTACTGGAGGAGTTGCAGGGCCAGGCATCTCGATGCAACGACGACGCGCGCGTGCGAATCCACCAGCGGTCCAATAGCGCCCCGAGAAGAAACCCCAAAATGGATTTGCTTCGAACCGAGATTACACACGTGTTTAAGCTGACATCTCACTTTTTTGAGGGAAGCACAAGTGCTTCAATCCGAATTCTTCCTCAGCAATCTTACTTCTTATGCCAATGACTTAAAGCTGTTTCTGATGGACGGAGAAGTGCAGATGCAGTGGGAGTTTCAAAAACTCAGACAGCATTATTGTGGCTTAATGGAGGCATTGTTTGAAGGAATCAATAGGACCGAGGATCCCCTGCGATGGATGACGTTCGAGTCCCGGAAGTCTGCCTTCTCTTTGATGGAAGACTGGTGCGGCTTCAGCTTCTCACCCAATCAAAGCCAAATGCGAGCCAGAGAAAACAATATGCGCCAGTCATTTATCGACCAGCAAGGGCTCGCTGAACGAGGGACCGCCTCGGTCGCTATTGAAATCGAAAAACGCAATCTGAGGACGGCAGCCCTGAGCGCCATGGCTGCGCTTTGCGGGGGTCCCATTAGTGTCACGACAGACAGCGGCGTCACGTTACAGTTTGATTTGCGTCGGATGCTGGCTTGGATCGAGGCTATATTCAACTCCGGTAGCGACCGAATGAACGTGACCGGACGGAGAGCCTTAAAGAACCTCGTCGTTCACAATCAAGAATATCCCTATCTCCTCGAACATTGCATTACCCGATGCTACCTGGCGGACGTGCCCAAGGTTCTTGGCAGTTACTTTGCTGTTGTCATTGAAGTGCTGCAAGAGCACGCCTCCTATCCTTGTCCGTTTTGGAAGGTTCTTGGCCTCTGCCTCTTCAACCTTGGAAACGATCAGAGTGGGATTCGAACTAAATCTTCAAGCATGCTTCGGACAATAGAGACGCGCCAGATGCGTAATTCGAAGATTCAAGACTTCGATATCAGTGTTTTTGACAAGACTCAGGCGGTTCATAAGCTTGCGCAGTTTGAAATTTCGAAGCGTCTGGCCAAGCACCATGCGGAGCTCGCTTTCTACATTGTCTCTGACTTTACGTATTACTTCAAAGATCTTACGCCGGCAGCGCAGAGAAACGTCATCGCGGTGGTGCTTCCCTGGATACAGATGATCGAGCTCAAACTAGACCCGAATGGAGGCCCAACAGCTCAGTCATATGTGCTTCTAGCGAACTTATTGGAGCTCACCATCAAGTCGAGTGGGGCTTTGCACAACGAAGTCCAAGCCCTTTGGCAGGCTCTTGCCGCGAGACCGTATCCAGGCAACGTCCGCTTCGTGTTAGAATTTATTATGCAAGTTTGTTTGGAGCGGCGGGAGCAGAATTTTGTCGAGTACGCCAAGCAAATCGTCGTATTTCTCTCCACGACAAACAGCACGCCGGGAATCAAGGTTGTCGAATTCTTACTTTTGCAGATCACGCCTCGGGCCATGGTACCTAACGAGAAGAAGGAGGCGCTACCGCCTCCGTCAGATATCAGTAGCTTCCCGTACTGCGCCGATCTGAACGAGGTTCTTCCGATGGGAACTAAGCAAGCCGGCTTCTCGATTGGTCAACTATCGTTGATCTTACTTGTCGACCTGATGGTGTCGCCTGTACAACTGACGACGAAGAACCTGCCCCCTCTTCTGCAGGTCGTCACTATTTTGTGGGACCACTACACCCCCCTTGTGCAAGAACAGGCTCGCGAGATGCTCATCCACCTCATCCATGAACTGGTCATATCACGGATGGACGATGAGCCGCACGGAAAGCTGAAGCAGCCAATCGAGAGACTGGTCGATCTGATCCGGCGCCACGATCGCGCGGTGGTGTGGTGCTACGAGGATAGCAATGGTAAAGTTGAAAACGAGGATAACAAGGTTCCGCCTGGCATGGAATACTTGACTGCCGAAGTCGTCAAAACCTTTGAGACCACCTTCCCAGGTATCAAAGAACAGTGGGGCCGTTTATCTCTGTTATGGGCGACCTCATGTCCCGTTCGCCACCTGGCCTGCCGGTCCTTTCAGATCTTCAGATGTGTCCTTACCTCGCTCGATCAACACATGCTGGCGGAAATGCTTGCGAGACTTTCCAATACCATCGCTGACGAGGACTCGGAAATTCAATCTTTCTCCATGGAAATTCTGACAACGCTCAAAACTTTGGTGGTCAAGTTGGATTCTGAGAAGCTCCTAACTTTTCCACAAATTTTTTGGACGACGTGCGCGTGTCTAGAATCGATCAACGAGCGAGAATTCCTGGAAGCAGTTGAGATGATGAACGAGTTGCTTCGCAAAATTGATCTAAGGTCGGCCAATGTACGGCGTGTCCTCGGTGATGGACAACCGGACCGATGGGAGGGCCAGTTTGAAGGAATACAGCCGCTGCTGTACAAAGGCCTCCGATCCTCAGTTTGCTGGAAGTTGTCGCTCGACACCCTAGACATACTGCTCAAGTTGCCGGCAGACAGCCTTGTTGGCGACGAGAAGCGGCTGTTCTTTGCCTTGCTCGCCAACTTTCCTCGCTTCCTGAACGAGCTGGAGCGTGGCGCCCCGAGTGAAGAAAGCTTGGAGACGGCAAAGCTCCTTCTTGTAGAGACTGACAAGCAGGGCCTGGGCGCTGTCGGGCTCGCACTCGATGATTTCGTGGCTGGCAGGCACGTAAAGAGTCGCGACTTTCTCAACCAAATGTTTGTGGGTCTCAAGGAATATTACTTGCCCCGGCTCGAGTTTTCGATGGTGACCTTTCTGATGGGCCTGCTCACCAACGCGTTGGCCTGGGTCAAAGTCCAGACCATGCGCATTCTCTCCGTCGTCATCCCTGCCGTCGATATGCGCAACCCCGAGTTATCGGGGCACGGCTCTGACGTCATCTCGCCCCTGCTGCGGCTGCTGCAGACCGAGTATTGCATGGGGGCTCTCGAGGTGCTGGACAACATCATGACCATGTCTGGAAGTCACATGGACAAGCAACACTTGCGAATGAGCATGACGCGATCGACGTCCAGGGCGGTCCGTAAGGAGTACGAGCGCACACAGAGCCTCTTCGGTATCCCGGAATTGTCAGGCTGGTCGATTCCCGTACCGGCCAAGAAGACGGAGTCGACGCGAGCCAACATCCATACCGTCTTTTACATGTGTCTGAGCATCGATGGCTTCGAAGGCTCGACGATGAAAGCAACGCCCACGACCGAGGTCGAGTTCCACACGGACGACTTCCATTACGGGTACTTGGACGCTACAGAAAGGACGGAAACCATGCTCTCGGACGAGGCACGTGCCGAAACTACGACTGGAGACTTGGTGATGAAGCTGGACAGTCTCGACGACTTCTTCGACGAGCCGTCGAGCCCGCATACAGACGACGACGGGCGCTCGTCGCGGAAAATTACGGAGTTGGCCTCGGACTCGTACGAATCTGGCACCGAGCTATACGATGAGCAGATCCTGTCCATCCTGCACGAGGTGTCGAACAATGCATCCTTCTAAAACGTATTTGCGGACCGCCCCATCTTCACGCCGCGGGACGTGGCCTCCAACACGATGAATCCGGGCGCATTCACGGCAGCCTTGCCCATGCGGCCCGGCTTGCACTCGCGTTGCATCACGTCGCCTTCGACGCCGGCCTCTAACCAGTGTCAACTGAATGGGAATGGGATATCGGACGATGACTACATGTTGTCCGACTTGGAGCATGAGCGTGTCGAAAGTCATGTGGGAGACGGGGTCTTTTTCCTAGAGAGCAATCAAAGAGGCGGGACAAAGCCCGTACCTGGGTACACGACGATTCGACAGCCGCTCTCAAGATGAGAGCATGCGTAAGAGAACAGCGGCGCCGAGCACGCCCAAGATGCCGACCACCAAGTTTCTCCCCGCCAAAATTACTGGTCCCAGCGACGGTCCCCAAGTTTGAAAGGTTGAAAATAGATACGTATGTCAACCGGGCCGACGCGACGATTGAGGCTACAGAATATGAAATCAATGATTTGGACTTTTTCGGCTTTCCTGAATGGCATCACTTGGGCTACCTCGCTTTTTATGAAATACAAGAGATGGAAAGTTATGGACGACGAACTAACGGTGATGAGGCGTGAAGATTCGAGCGCAGGCAGGCGGCAAGCGATACTGGAGTACGGTTTCACGGCAAGGATATACAAAGCCTGCACTTTTGTTCGGATGGGATTAGCACAAAGTAAAATGTTTTTGTAAAGTGATGACTTGATCAAAAAAATATACCCATTGCTTACCCTGTTTCCTGTGCCGTGCTCGCATACCCCATCTTGGTATGCGCTGGTCTTCCTGCTGCGGAGAGAGCAAGACGGAGCGGGCATGAGGTCATGATGTACAGGCTTCTCGAGATTAGAAGCGGGTTTAAGGGCCCTAACAGACCGTAATTGGTGGAGCAACAGCTCAGTATCTGTGTCGGGTGGAATAATCTAAATCGAGGGCACGCGAGCGAAAAGGTCAATCTGGGTCAGAGTGACAACGATACATTGCAGGGACCGAAAGAGACATGAAGAGAGTGAAGAGAGAGCGGCTTGCCTTTTGGGCTGACGACGAGACCTCTCCCTTTCTTGGCGCCTCGATAGATGGTCTCAATGATATCGATGAGCTCTTGTTTGTCCTCGAGAACCCAGTTCAGCTTGTTGTTGTTCCCGGTGCCAAAGTCACACATTATATGCTTATTGCGGAAGAAGAACATGATGGTGCATGGGTCGTAAAGTTCTGTAAGCGTGACCAGAATGAGCACAGAAGTTTTTGTAGCGCCAACTAGCCAAAGAGGAAACCAACTTACCGTACATCTGATTGAAGTCGGGTACTTGGTCAATATCGCAGACGTAGACGACGGCAAAATTCTTAACCCTGTCAGCTATCTTGTAGAGAACCTCGTCCTGACGCATACAGTCGGGATCCCAGTCGCGTCCGAAGCGGATGACGACGAGACGCTCCTCTTCGCTAAGAATGGCCTGGTCGACATGCCAGCCGGAGTTGAGGTGCGGGATGACGACTGAGCCCATGACTACTGCCGCAGGATGTGGCTTCTCGATCGGCAAGGGCGGCAAACTAGGGCCGGTCGGTGAGGCGAGATGGCAGATGGAATGATGAGAGTGGTTACTGTTAGCGAGGTTCATTTGGCAGATGAGTCAATCCTCGAGTCTTTAGGCAAGGCAGGATACGAGGTACTGGTCTACAGTAAAATCGAGCTAAGACGGATTACGCTACTTGTATCCAAATGATCGTTATAACCAGACTATCGTTGCGACCAGGATATCTAGCCTTGAAGTATATTTTCAACTATTTACAGTAACGAAGCACATGTCAATGGATTGCTGACGCAGGGTAGCCTCAAAAGCCTCAACTTCCTCGAAGGCGTCGCTGCTGCCGTTGTAGCAAGTGAGGGTATTCCCAATCAATTACTCCCCTATTTTCCTCATATCGGATTGACTGGCTGATCGTGTTGGATGCTTGTACCACTGAAACTGGTGTGTGATCGTGTCCATCACCAAAATCATTGTCATCGTCAATGTTGGCCTCTGTAAAAAGGTCAGCAACGTGATCAACGAGATCGCTATCCCGCGGTCCACGCGCTGAAGTCAGGCTGGGCGTCGTCGTCACAGTCAGCGGTCGCCGACTTTCACGCCCTCCTCCGGACCCGTAACGGGAGAGTGGAAGTAGCCTGGATCCCAGGCCACTCCAAAATCTCCGGAAGCGAGCGAGCGGACAAGCTGGCCAAGGACGCGCTCAAGGACGTTCCCAAGGAGCCGTGAAAGCTTTGGACCTTCGCGGACGCCAAGAGATGGTGCAGGTCGAAGTGCCAGGAGCTTGTAGAGGACTGGTGGGCGGACGGCCTGCCCATTAAGATACAAGCAGCTGGGGCTCGACATGCGACGGAAAAGACCGCTGGAGCTGAACCTCCCCGGAAGGATTCTGGCTCGACTGTACGCGTCCCGGATGGGGCACGGCGACTTCGCCGAGTACCACAAACGGTTCAACCACCCCCGACGCCGAGCTGCGCTGCTCGTGCGGGCGAGACAAGTACCTGTGGACTTCGCCGAATACCGCAAGGCATTGGACAATTGGAGAGACTAAGGGCAGCCGCGAAGACCGCCGGAAAAGCTGGAGATGCTGGGCCCCAAAGGGTGGAAGCTGTTCGCGGAGTTTGCGACGGCGACGGGGGTGTTCTGCGATATCTCCTCGGGATAGGACGGGACGTCTCTAGGGTATAGCCGGGCAAGTGTAGAGGCGGGCGAGTCCGCAGGCAAGGGTCTTACAGAGGCAAGAGGTCCGGGCGCGCGGTGGCTGGGACTACGAAATTCCTCCACGGAGGAATAGCTGGGTTTCCCAGTCGGCCAGGGGTGGGGGAGGAAATCTGGGCTTAAGGCACACTTGATTCAACATCGCATGTGCCAAGCGTTAGGCTGGATACCGCGGATGGGACGAGGAAGGCGTCATACCACTGTCAGCCTGGCCCCACCGGGGGCGTGCCTCAGGGCACTGGGCTTAGTGCCTACCACCTTAAAAGTTTAAAAAAAAAACGAGATCGCCATCAGGGTCACAAATGTGCCTTCATGCCAGGGCTCGATAAAGCACATCGAATTCCTCGCAGTCAACCGATGTCCTACCAGCCAATCAGCAGGTTATTTTTAGTTGCCACCTAAATGGCCGTGCTCCAGCGGTCTAGTTAATCGTTATAATCAGTCTATCGTCATAAACTTGATCGTCTCAGCTCTGCTTTACTGTAGTTGCATAACTCAATAAATGCGATGCGTGCCGCCACGCTTCCTCGGCTTTTGATAGTTCCAACTGTTCCCTGAACATCCGAGCGATGGCGAATATAAGCAAAAGCCAGCGTCAAGACCAGCGCCAAGACCAAACTCGCAGAAAATCAGTACAGAAGTGCCATGGCCGGCCTTGAAATAATCCATACGACTCGTGGACAAATGTCATGGCAGGAACTATAATTCAAAGGAGCATTGTCATTGTAGACACTGCCCCCCTATTACGACGTCTTGGCTGCATCTCCAAGCCACAGCTAAACGACTGGTCTCGGAGCAGCAGCAGCAGCAGCAGCAGCAATACGAGCAATTTTTCAGTCGTCCGTGATAAGCGAATGACACAGACCAACTCAGTAATCCGTGGCGGACAGTCAACACAGCACTGGGACCTCGCTTCGTTCGCCAACTACGCGCGACGCACCGGCCTCAATAACAAATCTACCGTCTACGTCGGCACGTACTACGAATACATCGTCGCGGCCGCGTTGACTGAGCTTGGCTTCAGCCTACAGCGCATCGGCGGCTCATCAGACTTAGGCACAGACCTAGTCGGAACGTGGAGCCTGGCACCGGCGCTGCTGCGACCGCTGCGAACGTTGGCGCAGTGCAAGGCCGGTGCCCAACGCATCGGTCCGCACCATGTACGAGAGCTGGAGGGCGCCTTTGTCGGCGCTCCGGTCGGCTGGCGCGGCCGAGGCGTACTTGGCCTCCTAGTGTGTGAACGCACGGCGACCAAGGGAGTGCGCGACTCGCTCACCCGAAGCAGCTGGCCCCTCGCTTTTATATGCTGCTCCGCCAGCGGCCTCGTCAGTCAGATGCTGTGGAACGGCTGTGCGGAGGAGGAAGGCCTTGAAGGTGTTGGCGTAGTCGTCAAACACGTCAAGGGCGGGCAAGAGCAGCAGATTGTCTTGACTTACAACGGGCTCCTCGTTAGGCGGCATGGCGAGATGCATTCCAGCACCACAGGACTCGATACGCCCACTGTGTGAACAGAGCGAGACCGTGTATCAGGACAGGCAATCATTTGGCATCTAAGGAGCGCCCAATCTTCGTGCCCGGCCATCTATCCGCTCTTGTACTGGAATTCCGAGAGCTTGTCGCACCGTCTCACCCATTCTTGAGGCGACTCACTGTTCACACCGTCGGATGTCCACCTAAACTTTTTCCCCCACACCTTGCACGTGTGGCGGAGGACTTGACTTGCGAACGACCCACGAGAAACGCACGAGGATAACGCTCTCGATCAAGCGGACTTAGGTAGTCACGCGCAGACGATGAATGAAGCACCTGGTCCAACCCGGATGCCACTTTGCAGTTTCGTCGGATATCTGCGAGGCAACTTTGTCGAAGAGCCGTCTTCGAAGCCTCAACTTGCTTGGACGTCCGATGGAGATTGTGGGCATCATAAGTTACGTACAAGAGCAACTTTCCGTACTGCATTAACCTGTTCATCAAACAAAGCACGATACGCTGGGTATCTGTGGACGAGACTTAAACCCTTAAAACTATTAATCATGCGATCGAGTGTCAGAGATAGCGGAGATCTCCGAAGCATAGTGCGGTACGGCAAGGAGAGTTTGAGCGCGATGACTCGGCTTCAGCACCTGAATCGGCAAGAGCGAAGCCAATATGATTACTATGAGGCTTCGCCGATTCTATTTTCCGAGATCGAGATAGGTGCATGCGACAGCGTCTTTCACCGAGCCGTATACTGATGCTTGATTCTCACCTATCAGTGTTTTTTCCTTTCGAAACTGAAGGGCAAATGTATGATGAATGCCAGGAATCTCAGGCTTATCCGGAGGACTCGACGCATTTGAATTCTCTCCGATGCTCCACGCCCATTCTCCGAAGGGTGCATACGCACGCGCGACCTGCTCGAGCCAGCTCTTGCGTTTCGAAACAACCCACTGCGAATGCTCCCTCTTTGTACGCGGCAGCTTGTAAAAGGAGGGGAATCCCTGTTTCTGCCACGCATGTCTTGAAGCTGCCTTGCACTGCCTCACTGGATACAAAGATCTCCAGCCGCGCTGCGCTTTCACACGAACACCATGCAGGTTTTCTCAAGCATGCTGGTTTTCCTCCTTACCACCGGTGCTGTAGCCAGCCCATTAAGGGATTCTTGCCCGGGCTTGCCCAAGATCGGTGCTGCGGCCTCTCGAGCGAGCGTCAGTAACGGCTGGTCAAATCAAGACGGCCAAGGGTACGGCTTCCGTTGCCTCATCAGAAAGGCTGCTGACGAGGGCGTACGGGAGGTGTTCTCTGCCGCTTCCTGTCATCCCAGGTTTTCCACCTCCGAGCGTGCGGCTGTATCTCATGTACGGCCTGATCAGCTAAACGGAGCGAGCCAGACCAGTGGCCATGAACCGGCGAGCGTTGCCGGCCGCCACCGTCACACCGTCGATCCTTAGAGGACACTGGAGGAAACCTTGATGAGAGAAAAGATGCTGACGGTGTCAAGGCAAGAGTTGTTTCTGGAGATGAGCTATCTTTTCAAATAACAAGTTGAGAGTCTCATGCAGACAAGGATAGCAATAGCCCACACTTATGAGACAAAAACAACATTCACGTCACGTCGGATAACTCAAATGTCGAGAATGTCAGTCAAGTGTCAGCCATAGGAGATGCTAGCTTGGCAAATCCGTTCACCCAACAATAGCTTTTGCGCTCATATAGTTACAAAAACATTAATCCCACTCGACTGTTTGAAACTGAGCAAAAACAGAAAATATGTCACATGACAAGACTGGGACTCGAACCCAGGCGGACTTTTCCAGTAGAAGTAACCCCACATTCAGAGAGCAAGTAAGAACACTTGAGTCTACCGCCTTAACCACTCGGCCATCTTGTCATTTTAATTAGTTTGGTGGACCATTATTTATATATATAAATATTTTTATAAAAATATATACACCTCAGAAAATTGCCTCTTCAGCAACGGAGACAAACTCGAGGGAACTGAACATGCGTGCCTCGCAATGTGAGCGCACCCACATCTTCCAAGCTGCCACGGAAGCAGCATTGTTATGATTACCTTAACCACTGCGTCTTAGCGGCTCTCTTTCACCATGTTGTTGCTTCATTCTCCATCTCGGCGTCATCACGCCCAGCCGTTGCATTTTTTCCGCTCGATTTTTCCCGTGGCCGATGGAGCGCAGAGGACGTCAAGGAGCTTCAAACGCCCATCGGAAGGCTGATGCGTGCTTGCCTAGGGCTTGTTGACATCCATATCGGCCGCATAGAGCTCACGCGCAAGGAGCACACACTGGAATCGGCTCAAGGTCATGGCGAAAAGGTCTCCGTCGACATGGACGGCCATGGCTTTGGCCATCGTCAACTGCTTGAAGGTGCAAATATGTTGGACGCTCTCAAGAGTCCCGAGTTGAGCCTAACGCGCGAACGAGCCTTGCAGGCTCTTCAAGGAACGACGGCCGACGTACTGCGCAAGTCTTCGCTTGCCATCGAGCTGGCGGCCAAATACATGCACACAGTCAACACCTGCCGTTGGTTAGGCCAGCCTTCCGACCAGCAATTCGACGAGCTTGCACAGCAGCTACGGACCACGCTGTCGCAACTGCACGCGGCAAGAGCCAGCTGCATTGCCGATACCCCCAGGACATCGTAGAAAATCATGTGGAAATGTTCAATGAGACCGGCCATTTACAGACCAACCCGCACTCCTGACGGGCCCCCCTCCGCTCCATGGCATCGTTACGGCCATGGTTATTGAGGAACGCATTCTGATCGCAGCGCAGACAACCGAGACTCTGCTAGAGCGCGTCCTGCAGCTGACCGAGGCCCGTACAGCTCACCGCTTCTGGCTTCCCTTTCGGTTACGACACGCCCTCTCCTGGCTGCTGGACCCTATTTCCAGTAGGCCCGACGGGCACCGTCCAGGACCCGGACTCGCCGTCCGACTCCATCAACCTCGAGGGGCAGACGGAGGAGGTGCGGCGCCATTTGAGCGCTATTCGCGGCACCCAAGGCCCTCCGGCTCGAAGAAGTGTCCTGACGCGGGCCATTAGCGTCTCCTACCAGTGGCTTACCAGCCCTGGTGGCATGTATGCGCTGCGGATGGTCATCGCAACCATAGCCATGGCCATTCCCGCCGTCATCCCCCATTCCGCCGGATCTTTCGTCCGAGAAAAGGGCTTCTGGACTGTCATTACTGCCCAGACGTGCCTGCTCGAATACATGGCCGATGTGACCTTTGCTATCCTTGCACGAGGCCTGGGCACGGTGATAGGAGGCCTCATGGGCAGGATAGCATGGTAAATCGGGTCTGGCAGCGGTCCGGGCAATCCATACGGCATGGCAGCCATCATGGCTGTCATGGTTGCCATTCTCGCTTGGTGGCGGATTTTTCTACCGCCCATGTTCACCCAAGCGACCATCATCGGGGGCATCACCTTCTTCCTCGTCATCGGCTTCAGTTATGACCAGAACCATTTCAAGCAGTATGGGCTCCCTGGCCTCGGATACGAAGCCTTTTGGAAGCGCGTCGTCCTGGTGTTGATGGGCTTTGTTGCATCTGCCATCGTCCAGGTGCTGCCAAGGCCCCCTTCGGCTGCCTGGCACGTGCGCAGGACGCTCGCCAATGTGGTGCGCGCCTTATCGGATCACTATGCCCTCCTGCTTTCGCACTGGGGCCGCACAAGTCATGAAGTCCGCTGGGCGAGGTGACGGACCAACTCTGGCTCGGGGTAGCGGACACGCTGATGTCGCTAAATTCGTCCTGGATACTGCTCAAGATCGAGCCCAGCTTCAGTCCATTTGACCAGAAAATGTTATCCGAGACCCAAGTGCAGTGCCAGTACCTGAATCAATCGTTGGGGCGACTACTCGACATGTCCAGTTCCCTTCCCGATGAGCTGCGAGGCCGACTCGCACAAATGGCTAGCGTTTTGGACGACCGAATGATTGGAGAAGCGATGGCTGGCCAATGCTATGCATCGAGCAGTCGTTGAGGACAGGGCGCCCATTACCGGAACGACTGCCGGCGCCGCTCCTCGGCCGGTTCCACGACTGGTGGCACGGGCACTTTCATGAGACCGTCTTCAACACAACGCTATTGCACGATGAGAACTATCGGCGCTAACTGCGTGGCACTATCATCGTATCTCAGGTTTCTGTCTACCATAGACGATCTGGTGCTTGTGCTGAAAAAGGCACTGGGCGAGTGTCATGTAGTCCATCCGTGGACTCATGCACATTTGTAGGCGCGAGTGCATGCGCAAAAGCATGGATGAAAGAAAGCCATGACACAGCTTACTTTTGATGAGCTGAGAAATTCGACAAATTGCCCGTCAATGACCTGCGTGTGTCATGCGACACAGAACTCTGCGCTAATACTATAAAAGTTGGGGGCAAGACGGGAGGCACGCGTTTCACCCGACCCTTCAGGGGTCGGTCGAAGGTCAAAGCACTGCCACCGGCAAAGGCTTGGGGCCGGCCGGCCATGGCTCCCCTCCCTGATCACATCCGTCATTAGCTCACCACAAGCCTTCGTCGGAAAGTCAGTGGAACCACAATTGGTTTTCCTCTGCCAGCCTTGACCTGAGTTCAAGACGCGTTATCCTCGCAGCAATTAGACGCGAATTATGCTTTCTGGAGCATTGCGCCCAGGCCTCGTCACACAACCCTGTCAAAACCCCCACCGCATCAGGCGCGACCGACACCCGGCATTTCTGAATATTTCTGACTACACGACTCTTGAAACGGTATGCCTGGCCACATGTGGAGCTCAAATGGAGGCGGTTGCCTTGCACGCATTGGATCCAGCAGAGGCTCGTGTGTTGTCATTAGGGATATCCCCCCGAGCGCCTCGCTTCTCCCTCCGTCACATTCACACACACCAACACATACATACTCTCTTTCTTCGAGGCCGTCTTCCCTCCTCGAGCTCACAGAGCCTCGAACCTTACTTACCTGACCACTCGCTTGTGGCCGCGTTTGTCACGTTTTTTTTTCTTATCCGGCCCTGCCTTTTCAATCAATCTCCAAGGCTCTAAGCAGCCGCCATTATCGTTCTCTTGACCGATCCGTTCCCTGTAATCCGACTTCGCAACACTTTAGATCCGGATTACATCACAATGGCCTACCTGTGCCGCGTGATTCTCCTGGTCGCTCTTGCAGTGAGTGCCTTGGGGGCGCTGCAACCGCTCAAAGTCAAGGTAAGTGGGCTTTGACCCTCCGACAGACGCTGCTCTCGACTGGAATTTTCTCATCTGTTCATCTGGCTGTCAGGGACAAAAATTTTTCTACGAGAACGGCACTCAGTTTTTCATCCGAGGTGTCGCCTACCAGCAGGACTCGTCTCCCGGGGGTGGGTCGATGAAGACTGATTATCGGGATCCTCTTGCCGATAAGGCCCTTTGCGAGCGCGATGTGCCCTTGCTCAAGGAGCTCGGTACCAACGTGATACGGACGTACTCAATCGACCCGAAAGCCGACCATTCAGTCTGCATGAAGCTGCTTGAAGACGCCGGTATCTACGTTATCTCAGATCTCAGCGAGCCTGCCGATTCCATAAACCGCGACTCGCCTGAGTGGAATGTCAAGCTCGCTACTCGTTATAAAGCTGTTGTAGATGAACTCGTCAAGTACCCGAGCACCATGGGCTTTTTTGCGGGAAACGAGGTCACCAACAGGGAAAATAATACCGCAGCCTCGGCCTACGTCAAGGCCGCCGTGCGCGACACCAAAAAGCACATCCGGGACCTGAAACTTAATCGCTGGTTCGGTGTTGGATACGCCACTCTGGACGACAAAGCGGTGCTCAACGATATGAGCAACTATTTCACTTGTGACAAGCCGGAGGATGCGGTCGATTTCTGGGGCTTCAACGTCTACTCGTGGTGCGGAGAGAGCGACATGCAGAGGTCGAGTTACAACCAACTGATCAAGGACTACAAAGATTTGACCATGCCGGTCTTCTTTGCCGAATACGGCTGCAACGAAAACGAAGGACAAGGTGCCGAACGCAAGTTCACGGAGGTGGAAGCGCTCTATTCAGATGCCATGACTAGTGTATTCAGCGGCGGCATTGTCTACATGTATCATGAGGAGACGAATCACTACGGTAGGTTTTTGACGCACACGCTCGTTTACCAGAAGCAAACTGTTACTCACGCCAAGTGCAGGGCTCGTGAAGATCGAGAACGGGGAAGTCAAGAAGTTCAATTCATTTGAAAACCTCAAGGAGCAGCTGGCGAAAACCCGGCCCAAGGTCCTCACCGGGAATGAGTACAACCCTACGGGTGGACAGCCAGCATGCCCAGAGGTTAGCAAAAAGTGGGAGGCAAACAAAGAGTTACCGCCGACGCCGAACAAGAGCCTTTGCGACTGCATGGTCAAGTCACGTTCGTGTGTGATAAGCGGCAGCCCCTCGTCGGAAAAGATGCGCGATATTTTTGGTTTTGTATGCGGGAATGATGCCAAGATCTGCACTGGCATCGGCGGGAACGCGACGACCGGCGTTTATGGCGCCTACCACATGTGTGACGACAGCGCAAAGCTCGCCTATGCCATGGATAGCTACGTGAGCATGCTCAAGTCGAGCGGCGCGACTTGCGACTTTGGAGGTTTGGCGAAAACACAGTCTCCGGCCACGGAGGCTGCCTGCTCGGCTGGTCTTGCTGAGGCCAGTGACGTCAACAAGCAGGCTGCCACGGCCACGGCGCCCATCAAGGGCATGACGACCAATACGAAGGACAGCTCGGCAGCACAGGGCCTGCCGCGCATGCGCGACCTGTCGTTTGGGGACTGGGCCATTAGCCTGTACCTTCTAGCAGCCTTGGGCACGGGAGCGGCCGTCTTGGTCCTCTGAGGCTTTCAAGCGGGCCGCTCCGGCTCCGGATGCCAAGGGCGGTGGGTCGATGACCAGGACTTGGGAGGAAGACTTTGATTCTGACTGGATCTATTTCCTGCTTGAAGCTTGAAGGCAGCTTCAAACGAAAACGCCTACGTGCATGAAGTCTTTACTTCACGCCCACTGCATTCGTGCCCTCGTCCAACGGTACATCCCGTGCTGTGCTGTCGAGTTCACGACGACGCAAGCCGACCGAGGAGATCGAAAGAAGGGGTTATGGGGGAGAGTGCCTGGGCACATTTTGTTGGCCAGCTGCCCGCGATATCTTTTGCGTAATTCTAAAGCACGTGTCTTCATTTTTCAAGGAAGATGTGAAGGCTCATGGTTGTCTCGGCTCAAGTGCCCACCCTCGTCGTTGATGTTTCCCTCAGCTCGATTCTTCCGCTCCTACGTTGTTTCCAGTAGTTTCGTTGATCAGCGGTGCAAGGTTTGGATGAGGCCGCTTCGCTCCTACCTTGATTCGGACTTTGCCAGTTTGGCCCAACCTACCCAAGTCACCATTGTCTTAGTCGGGGTCGACTCGAAGTCATCATGGCCTTTTCAAAGGCAATGAATGCCAGTTCAGACGAAGCTTCGGTGCTTAGAGATAGAAGAAGGGGAAACAGACTACATATGCAAGTTACTCGGACAACTCGCTGGGCTACAAGTGGTGTCGATGCCGTCCTTACCGTACTTGATTCGAATTAACTCGATGGCGAAATAATACGATTTATAAGCAGCGGCGAGGACTATTCAGGTTTTAGACGACGATTCATAATCACTATCTCGGTCGGAATGGGCTCCTAAAATATAGTTCGTGTAAGTGCCGATGGCATTGGTCAGCGGTAGCGGTCATCAGATGAAGCTCATGGAAAGAGCTGAGCAGCCACTAGAAATCTCGGCCCTCTCCCCTATTCCAGTTTTCTTATAAAGATCATCTTCTACATCTCTGTGATTCTACTTCTATACATCTCTTTCTCCCATCGAATCATCTCCTTCGCCAGCAATTAGCCCAAACTGCCCATTTCCCAGCTCCCTATCACCTCCCTTTTACAGCCTTCCCTTTCGACAATCCGCATCCGACGAGGCAATGGTGGGATTGAAGCCAATTATACCGTCTGGACCCATGGTTGTGGCCCCTTATATTTAAATTCTGTCTATATGCCCAGGGCATCATGTTAACGAGACTTGCCGTCAAGCCCGGGGCCCAAACCCGCTCAAGGTCACCATTGCTCTGGAAGAGCTCGGAGTCCCATACGAAACCGTAGGCAGACACACACTCAGCTATGCCACCTGCGCCATCGTGGGCAAGTTGCTTACTGGTGCATGCAGATTGTCGTTGACAACCCCAAAGAGGCATCCTTTGTGGCCATCAATCCCAACGGGCGTCTCCCCGCCATGAAGGATCCTAACAACAATGGCCTGATCTTGTGGGAGTCGGGCGCCATCCTCGAGTACCTGGTGGACAAGTATGATAAGGATGGGAAGCTGTCGCTGGCGTCAGATGCCGAGAAGTGGCAGCTGAAGCAGTACTTGCACTTCCAGATGTCTGGCCAGGTAAGATGACAGGGTGATTATTTGATCGTTGCCCTAAATGCGATACTCATGACCTTCTCATCTATCACAAGGACCATACTTTGGCCAGGCCGTGTGGTTCAACAAGTTCCACAAGGAGGACGTCCTGAGCGCCAAGCAGCGCTACGAGGAGCAGACAGTCCGCGTGTTCGAGGTATTGAATAACATACTGGATGGCAAAGAGTATTTGGTGGGAAACAAGTTGTGAGTCGAGTCGCTTGATGGCGTGCGAGCCTTAGTACCTGACCGCTTACTCGTCTCATTGACAGTACCTATGCCGATCTGGCCTTTATCCCTTGGGACGTGACGATCAAAAACTTTCTGCCTGAGACCTGGGATAAGTATGACGTCAAGGCGAAGTATCCCAACTATTTTGCGTGGCATGAGCGCCTGATCGCCCGTGCTTCTGTGAAGAAGCTATATGGACAATAGGCTGGGGATGGCGGACGGCCGACTGAGACGGCCGGGTGCGATGATGTCAATAGAATCCTCAAGCCAATGCTATGACAATGTATCCCACTTCTTCGTGGTGTCTTTGCATCGCGGGCATAAACGGTGCGAAACGAACATTGGCGATATGATTAGACGGTGGAATCTTCCCTGTCAAGTTGACGGTGAAGGAAGCATTCTTGGACGACCGAAGCGCACCGACTGCGAGCCTTAAAGCCCACACGGCGGTAATGACCCTGGTCAATAATTCCGGATCGCCACCCGAGCCTCGAAGACTTGCTCTTCTCCAGCCTGTGCACGATTCACTAGTCACAGAGCCCTTTAGCCAGGGACCGCACAGTCGCGATGCTCGGAGGAGGCTTTCTTGCGTACAGTTTCCTACTTTGTCTGCAGCTGCACTGTCGACGGCCACGGTGCCCCGCATCTGGCGAGAGAGTAATTAGCGTGCCAATCTCAAGAAAACGCCAAGACTCACCCATTACCAAGGCAGCTCTGTCACCAGTGCCAGAGGAGGTAGAGTCGCAGTCAAGTCTAACTGCGTGTGTAGAAGGAGAAGAGCTTGAATGTAAAAGTCAACTTCATATGCGCTTGAAGCTCGTGATTGGTTCCGTCAGTGAAGCCATGAAGTGGACTCGTGCGCATGACCAGACGGCTCTGCTCGACTTGACATTGTTGGCGGCGCGCCACCGATCTGTTTCCCTCTGGACACTCGAGCATGAAATACATGGACCTCAGCCTCGTACTCCCAACAGGTACCTTGCGTGACGGCTCGTGCGGTTGTTGCCGGCTCACTTTTGCACTGGAAGCGCCCGCCATTCGCCGCCAGGGGGCCACCTAGCTATCAACTACTTGACTAGGTAGCACCGTAACGGTAGAGTATTGATCAGAAGTCGCGCCGACGTCGCACGGGTTCGCATGCTGTACAAAGTACGAAGTACGAAGTAAAGCATACCTTGATTAGCTGGCTTGGATGCTGGCGACGGGCGCCGAGGAGCCTCACTAGCGCGCAAGCACCTCGAAACTTTGCCCATGTCCCAAATGAAACCTCCCTCTTCGGCCTTGGAACACAGCACAAGCCCAAGCTTGCGCGCAATGGCATGCGGACAAAAGCGGCGGACAACAGCGACAGCCACGGCCGTCGACAGGCCTGAAGCAGTCTTAGCCGGTGCTGGTGTCGGGTCTAGTTATAGTCATGATTCCAAGAATGAGACGGGAACATCGAGGACCCGCTTCCCTAGGCTCCCCGTATCTCCCAAAAGGCCAAGGAAACGGACCAAACAGCAAGTCGCAAAATCCTCCAACCTCGTCGTTGAAGCGCCTTGGCTTTTCGACTTCCTCCACCCGGTCCCCGTCGTCCGTGCCGCAAGGTCGGAGGCGACTCTTAAGGTTATATCTGCCGCCGCCACCCTCTTTACCTTCCGAAGCTTATTCTCCCATCGCCTTCTTGGCTTCAGGCTCCTCCGGCCTGCCTCTCTTCCCTCCCCTACACATGGGCTCGTCCGACGCGCTCGCCGCCGCCGTCACTTGTCCGCTCTCTCCCGTTTGGGCGGCGTCAGGCGAGGACAAGGATGAGAAGCCCGCGCTGCCGGCCGGCCCCGGCTGCAGCGACTCGCTTTCGAGCGCCGGCCGGACGCTGGACTCGACCCACCGAAAGCTCAAGGCGCGCCATATCCAGCTGATCGGCATTGGCGGCACCATCGGCACCGCTCTCTATGTGCGTACCGCAAAGTCTTTTCAAAGATCGCTCGAGCTGCTCTCTGCCAGCTCCTCTGCTAGCTCCTCTCCCACACATGCCCTGTGTCTAGACGCCTCTTTCAGGCCTCTTTCTGTACCCGCCCAGTCAGCCGACTCGGGCCTCTCCGCCGTGTCCTCCGCACCTCCCACCGCTCCCGATGTTTATTTGATGCAATAATCCTCATGCTCTCATCACGAATGTAGGTCCAAATCGGCAAAGGCTTGCTCAACGGCGGCCCCGCCAGCCTCTTTCTCGCATTCGCATTCTGGTGCTCCTTTATCCTTGCCGTCACGCTGTGCATGGCTGAGATGGTTACTTATCTGCCCATTTCGTCGCCCTTCATCCGCTTCGCCGGCCGCTTCGTTGATGAGGCCTTTGGCTTTGCTGCTGGTTGGAACTTTTTCGTCTTCGAGGCTGCGCTGGTGCCCTTCGAAGTCGTGGCCTGCAACTTGATCCTGCGCTTCTGGACCGACGCTGTCCCGGCCGCCGTCGTCATCGTCGTCATCATCGCCCTCTACGCCCTCATCAATGTCCTGGGTGTGCACTGGTTCGGCGAGGCAGAGTTTTGGGCCGCCGTCGGCAAAGTCCTGTTGGCCGTCGGGCTCATCATCTTCACCTTCGTTGTCATGCTGGGCGGAAACCCGTGCGGCGATCGCTTCGGCTTCCGCTTTTGGCGCCAGCCGGGGGCCTTCGCGCCACTTCACTATGATGGCGCCCTAGGCAAATGGCTCGGCTTTCTGCAGTGCCTGATCCAGGCCTCTTTCACCATGTCCGGTCCCGAATATGTGTCCATGGCCGCCGGCGAGGCCGAGAACCCGCGGGTCGTCATGCCGCGCGCCTACAACGCCGTCTTCTACCGCCTGACCGCCTTCTTCGTGCTGGGCGCACTGTGCGTCGGTATTCTCGTGCCTTTCGACAACCCCGAGATGGCTATGGCCTTCCGCGAAGCCCAACCTGGCGCCGCCGCGTCTCCCTATGTTGTGGCCATGAACCGCCTGAGCATACGCTTCCTTCCTCATGTTGTCAACGCCATGGTACTAACCGCCGCCTTCTCCGCCGGAAATTCCTTCGTCTACTGCGCATCACGCTCGCTCTATGGCCTTGCGCTCGAGGGCAAGGCGCCCAAATTCATGATCACCTGTACCAAAACCGGCGTGCCGCTGTATTGTCTTGGCTTTGTCCTGCTCTTCGCCTTGCTAGGCTTCCTGCAGCTCGGAGCCAACTCCGCTGTTGTCCTCAACTGGCTGGTGTCTCTCGTGACCGCTTCACAGCTCATAAACTTCTCCATTGTCTGCGCTACTTACCTGTGCTTTCACCGCGCCCTCAGGGCCCAGGACCTAAGCCGCGATAACCTCCCCTATAAGGCGCGCTTCATGCCATATGCCGCCTGGTATGGCCTGGTCGGCTGCGCAACTATGGCATTCGTGGGCGGATACACCGTGTTTCTACCTCTGCCCGGCGCTTGGAAGGTGTCCGACTTTCTCTTCTCGTACGTCCAGAGACTCTGAGAGCTAGCCAAATTGGCTTCGCACCCGCACAAGCAACAATCAACTGACGCCGACTATTTAGCTACACCATGATCCCCGTATTCCTCATATTATACCTGTCTTGGAAGCTGATCCACAAGACGCGAATCCTCAAGCCTGCCGAAGTCGATCTGCACAAAGACTTGGACGTTATTGAAGAATATGAAAAGCAGTACGTACCTCAACCATCGAAGTGAGTTTCCTGCTCTGCCCCTGCATTGACATCCTCTAATGCTTATACTGACTTCAACGTTTCCAGGCGCATACATGAAAAAGCTTTAGACACTTTCTTCGGATAGATGGTTCGCATAAGATACCTTTGAAAAGAGAATGCATTCCTACCGTGCTGTTTAAACGTTATCCAATAGCGTGACTTCACAGTCGCTGTTGAGAATTCCAGTCCAAGGTGTGCCTCCGTGATGGGGTTAAAAGTCTATGCATGAGTAAATCTAACACAAATTCCACGAACGAGACACTAGCAGAGAAGCATCAAGATGGAGACAATATGGGTTAATAAAACGGGCTCAAGTGAAAATGCAAGCTTACTCGTGAAAACCAGTGCCGGAGACGCACGAAGAGACGGGAATGAGACATGGGTCAGCAAGCAACAAACGGCTGTCTGCGAACAGGCTGTCGCCGCAGCCGAGCATAGCTGGCGACCAGATTACAAATTATACAACTATAAATAATAACCATGAATAGTCAAGTTAGCCGGCTAGGAATCTGAGTAATCGCGAGGCGCGATCAGAAATATTTGCACTATTCGAGCTCCTGGGTAGAACCTGGCAATTCTAGGTGCCGTAACCTCTAGCCGGAGCTCGTAGTTTAATGTTTTTGGCTCTGCCATCGGCTTACAGCCCCCTTTCCAACTTTATCATCGTCTCGGACCTTCGTTAAGCTATGTCTCAGCCTCCGGCAGCTTTGATGCAGATTCTTGTCTGGAGCTTCATTACTCTCCGCAGATATCGACCACGTTGGAACTCGTGATGAACTCACTACGCCACCTGACAATCTTTTCTTCTCTTCGTTCGATCGGAGTGGGCTCGTCGGCAACTCAGCTTCGGAAAATGTGACGCCATGGCAAATGAATTCATAGTATTTACTAAAATTTAAGACGTGTTGCTCTTAAATCTTAACGATGCACGGCGAGGCAAATTGCCTACTAGTGTAAAGAGTGCCTCCATGATCAACCAAAGCGCACCTTGTCACATGCCATGAAGCCCAAGTAGTACGACATGTTCAATCATTCCAGATTGCCGCCCGAGCCTTGTCAGCTTCTTCTTTCCGCTTCTCTTGCGCCTTTTCCTGGTCCCTGCGTTTTCTTTGCTGATCAAGGATGGACTTCTGATAAGCCTTCTGCTCTTCCGTTTGTTTTGGCGCTCTGAGACCCAAACCGGCGACAATCATACGTCGAGCCACGGCATCCGTCTTCTCCGGTCTCCGAAGGTCAGAGGGTTCACCCTGGCAAGACGAACTCGAGGCGGATGTGACAACCAGATTCCAGTCGTTTGAATGGGAGGATGGGGAGGCAGAGCGTGTACGGGCTGAGACCGCTGCTGTTGCCATATCCTTCGCTTCGTCCTCAGACAGAGCATCGTCTTCGTCTTCCCAAGAGTCCGCCACTTCCTTGGTCTTTTCCTCCTTAACCTTTCTAGAAGTAGACGTCTTCATCGGTGACTGGGAAACTTTTCTGGGGCTCTTGATTTTTTCAGGGGTTGGATCAGTTGCTGGATCAGGAGAAGTAGTTACAGTCACACCCGGTAGGAACTCATCCAGGAAGAGATCTTGACGGCTGCTGTCTGTCAAACCCTGTTTCCGGACACATCAATCGCCCTTCCTTCCTGGCTACCCGTTCAGGCTTATATTTCTCGCCACCTCTACAAGACACGAGTCGAAAGCTCAATCGAGGCTTGAGCGAGAAAATCGAGTAATCGTGCAGATGACCGAATGAAATACGATATGTCTTGGCATCGTGGCAGCAACCGCCTGAGGAAATCCGGCACCGGCTCCCACAATGCCGACATTCAGCCGGTCAGACCTCTCCCCGCCATTAATCAGCAGGCCTTTTTTTCTGCCGCGGGCGATGGCATCGCGACATGCCTCATCGATCGGCCATCGCATCACTTGCGCCTGTCTCGCCGTCTCCTCCGCAGCGGTGATGCTCCCAGCTGGCCTTACGGAAACGCGCCACTCACTTCTCCTCAACTCAGCGGTTTTGTCTGCCGAGGCTACGCGCATCTCCATTTTTTGCCCGCAGACTTTCGGCTTCGTGTCTCGTCCCTCGCGCATGCGAGGCCGGCCTTAGTCGGAGGCGAGTGTCTCGGCAAGACCATGATTCCGCTGTCCCGCGTCTCGGGACGCCTCATTCTCGAGCGCTCAAAATTCATCACTACGAGGACGATTGGCAGCCTTGCGCCCAGCACGAAGGGTTTCGCTGCGCAGCCCTACTCAGCTTTCGATCTCTGCGCCCGGTCCTTGCCCCCCCTCCGCTCACGATTGTGCCTAGCCTTCTTTTCATCGACCCCAGAGACATGCAGAGAAAAAGACGGCGGGAAGGGTAAGTGTAGTAAATTCTTCGATTCTGCAGTCGAAGTACCTACCGAAGCGCTGTCCGAGGAGGAGGCTAGGACCCAGCTTGGGGACAACAGCGAGCCCGTGATCGCCAGGGACAAAACCGCCGATTCGACTGCTTCCGCAAAGAACGATGGAGGCAGTTCGGGGCCGGATGAAAAGTCGACCGGAAGCTCGGCAGGTCCCAGCTCGGTGGACAACAGCTCCGGTGCTGACGGTGGCGGCCCGGCCGACGGCAATTCTGGCGCTGACGGCGGGAGGCGGGGCCGCAAGTCGGCGGAAAAGGCGCTGCAGAAGCCTGTCGTGCCTGAAGTGTACCGGCAAGTTCTGGCGATCCCCATCACTCGGCGTCCTCTGTTCCCTGGTTTCTACAAAGCCATTACCATCAAGGAGCCAGAGGTTGCTTCGGCAATCACGGAATCAATAAAGCGTGGACAGCCCTACATCGGCGCATTCCTTTTCAAAAACGAAAATGAAGATGAGGACATCATACGCGACGCCAACAATGTCTATGACGTCGGCGTCTTCGCCCAGATCACAAGCGCGTTCCCTATTCACGGCCAAGATGGCGCCCTGACCGCGATTCTCTACCCGCACCGCCGAGTCCGCCTTACCAGTCTTCTTCCACCCGGTGGTGGCGATGCGAAGAAAGTCGAGGCCAAGAGCGAACCCGAAGTGCCCCAACCGATACCATCGAGATCGGCAGAAGGCGTCGTTGCTCAGCAAGACAAAAAAGGGGACGTCGTTGCGAGCTTCGAGGAGACAGCGGTAGAAAGAAAGCCGGAGCAGGTACCGGAGAAATACGAACCAACTTCATTTCTCAGAAGATATCCTGTCAGTCTTGTCAACGTTGACAACCTGGTGGACGAGCCCTTCGAAACCAAGTCGCCCGTCATTCGAGCTGTCACCAATGAGATCGTAAACGTTTTCAAAGAAGTGGCCACGATGAATAACCTCTTCCGCGATCAGATCTCGACCTTTTCCATGAGCTCTGCTGGCAATATCATGTCTGAGCCCGGAAAACTTGCCGACTTTGCTGCAGCCGTGTCCTCTGGAGAACAGCAGGAACTACAAGAAGTTTTGTCGTGCCTCAACGTGGAAGAACGAATGCACAAGGCTTTGATGGTTCTCAAGAAGGAGTTGATGAACGCCCAGCTGCAGTCCAAGATCACCAAGGACGTGGAGAGCAAGATAAATAAGAGACAACGTGAATACTGGCTCATGGAACAGATGAAGGGGATCCGTCGCGAACTCGGCCTGGAATCTGATGGCAAGGACAAGCTGGTGGACAAGTTCAAGGACAAGGCCGGGAAGCTGGCCATGCCCGAGGCAGTACGTAAAGTCTTCGACGAGGAGCTCAACAAACTCGCTCATCTGGAGACTGCGGCCTCCGAGTTCAATGTGACGAGGAACTACCTGGACTGGCTCACGCAGATTCCCTGGGGCCAAAGAAGCGCTGAGAACTTCGACCTTTCCCATGCAGTCAAGGTGCTGGACCAGGACCACTACGGCTTAAAAGACGTCAAGGATCGTATCCTCGAGTTTATCGCGGTGGGGAAGCTGCGTGGCACTGTGGAAGGCAAGATTCTTTTCTTTGTCGGCCCACCTGGCGTGGGAAAGACGAGCATCGGCAAATCCATCGCCAGGGCGCTGAACCGAAAATATTACCGCTTTAGCGTCGGAGGGCTGACGGATGTGGCGGAAATCAAGGGCCATCGCCGAACTTATGTCGGAGCGCTGCCGGGGCGGATCATCCAAGCGCTAAAGAAATGCCAAACAGAGAACCCACTGATCCTGATTGACGAAGTGGATAAGATTGGCCGGGGATACCAAGGAGACCCGTCTTCTGCCTTGCTTGAACTGCTTGATCCGGAGCAAAACAGCTCATTCCTGGACCACTACATGGACGTACCGGTCGATTTGTCCAAGGTCCTGTTTGTGTGCACGGCCAACATGACGGACACGATTCCGCAGCCACTTCTGGATCGCATGGAGCTCATCCAACTCTCAGGCTACACGGCAGATGAAAAGAAGGCGATTGCCATCCAGTACCTCATCCCTGCTGCCAGGGAAACAGCCGGCCTCAAGGATGCAGACGTCAGGCTGACAGATGAGGCGGTGGAGGAGTTGAACAAGTCGTACTGTCGAGAATCGGGTGTTCGTAACTTGAAGAAGAAAACCGAGAAGGTGTTCCGGAAGGCGGCGCTCAAGATTGTGCAAGATGTCGGAGAGGAGGCCCTGCCCAATGAGGAGGCGCTGACAGAGGCCGGCAAAGCGGCGCTCCAAGCCGGCGAGGCAAAGTCGAAAGCCACCAAGCCAGGATCGAAGGAAGATGCAGACCAGAACCAGGCGGCGGCAACGGACGGCGACGCGGAGGTGACGGAGAAGTCCCGAAAACCCCTGAATGTGCCGGACTTGGTTCACGTCGAAATCGGCAAGGATAAGCTCATCGACTACGTCGGACCGCCCGTGTTCACGTCGGACCGGCTCTACGACGTCAGCCCAGCCGGCGTGTCGATGGGCCTGGCATGGACGCAGATGGGCGGCGCGGCCATGTACATCGAGTCGATCTTGCAATCGCCTCTCAGGTCCGGCAGCAGGCCCGGCATGGAGATTACGGGCAACCTCCAGTCGGTAATGAAGGAGTCGACGGCGATTGCGTACTCGCTAGCCAAGGCCTTTATGACGAAACAATTCCCGGACAACGACTTTTTCGACAAGGCCAAGGTGCACCTGCACGTGCCCGACGGCGCGGTGCCCAAGGACGGACCGTCGGCCGGCATCACCATGGCAACATCGCTCCTGTCACTGGCGCTCGATGTTCCCGTCAACCCCACCGTGGCCATGACAGGCGAGCTTACGCTGACGGGCAAGGTGTTGAGGATCGGCGGCCTGCGCGAGAAGACGGTCGCCGCCAGAAGAGCGGGCTGCAAGACGGTCATTTTCCCCAGAGACAACATGTCAGACTGGTTGGAGCTGCCCGAGGTTTGTGACGCCCGTGTCCTCCACGATTTTTTCATCCCTAACGCTCGAGAACACGACGCAAACTAACCATGTGGCGGCCGCAGAATATCAAAGAGAGCATCCAAGGCCACGCGGTGGAGTGGTACGGCCAAGTGTTCGACCTCGTCTTCCCCAAAATGGACCACGAGCAGGCCAACCGGAGTCGGATTTCCAAGCAGGAGGACCAAGGGAAGGAAGACGCAGCAGAAGCGGATCGTTAGAGGCGAACACGTCAAGGCATCTCGACGGGTTTGGCCTTACGATGTTTCACAAGGGAGAGGGGAGAAAGGCAGAGAAAGAAGAAAGAAAAAACGAGCCGGCCGGGAGGCCGCTTGATTATCTTAATTCAACAGAAATAATGCTGTCTGCAAAAGTGGGAATGAGAAAAAAGACGAGTGTTTTCAGGAAAAGTGGTATAGTTTATACTTTCGGTAAATTTCGCCGCTCAAATCATGTCGCCCTGACGCAAAGTTGGTGGCAAAAAGGCTACACCCTGGGCTTGCCGGGGATTTGAATCGAAGCCAAGTCATAGAAGAGGTTGGGAGTTTCCCGCTACTGGGAGAGCGGAGCCGACTTGGAGATGCCAGGTTGTTGCCCCGAGCCCTCTTGTCCACCGGCGTCGATGGTGTGCCCATGCTGGCGTCCCTGTGGCCGCGGCTGACGGACC
>KN173746.1:32615-44226 GCA_000758425.1 Nilaparvata lugens yeast-like symbiont | reverse complement strand
GTGGTCCATGACAATCTTAATCATGCCGTAGCCGGCCGTACCCTGATTGTAGCGCTGTCGAATCTGGGACAAGAGGGCTGACGGCGGCGGCGGCGGAACAGCCAAATGCTGAAGCTCCTTCAGCACTGGCGGCAGCACTGATGGAGGGGAGGAGGAGGGGGAGAGGAGGGATAGCCTCTTCGTGAGAGCGTCGCCGCTGGTCACCAATCACCTCGGTTATATCGTGGATATCACCTGTGCTGGTCTTTCGTGCGTATCGCGGAAGGCGTGAGTCGTCGGAAATCGGTGCCGACATGCTACGCGGAATGGCCAGCCTTCTCGGAGGCTGGTAGACTGTCGGCGGGAGCACGGCCAAAGGTTCCGAGTTCTTTTCCTTGTCCGGCGACGCGTTGGGCGAGTGTATTTGAGCAAAAGTGAGCGGGATCGGTGGCACTTCCGCCGTCTCTTGGCCCGTTGTCCCGTCATGTTCCGACTATGATGAGCCTCATGGCCTTAGGGGTGGCTGGAAGCCCGATGGGCGGGCCGACCCTAGCAAACATGCTCTTGGGCGGCTCAGTCGCCGACCGTGGAGGCATGTCTCTCACTTTTCCTCCATCCGCCTCTGAGCTTTCCACCCCAATCAGGATCGGGGAGCTGATCTCACTGGGGTGTGGGATGGGGGGCGCCTGCGGCCGCTTGGCCAGCGAATTCCGACGTTCCTCGAGTTCACGGGCTGCCTGTTCCTTCTTGCGCTGGCGCTCATCCTTGACGAGCCGCAGGTCTCCAGCATTCGAAGCGGTTCGTCCGTGTGAAGCCAGGAATGGGCGGCTCTCAGGCGCCTCGACCACTCTTCTACGCTCGCTCTTGGGCTGTTTCCGCTTGGTGTTCCCGCTTGGACATGGTTGCAAACTCCGAAGTTCGAGCAAAGCTGCCGCAATTCTTCGCGCGAAAACTCTCGTACTCTTGCGCGGCTCTCTTGTAGTCCTCTTCGTCCTCGGAGCCCTGGTAGTGGAGGACGCTGGCGGATAGTGGTAGCGGCGATGACGGCGACCGTTGATGGCTCGTGTCACGGGACGCTTTTCTACCGCGGACATCTAATAGTGGAGGATGCAGTCGCTCATCCGTGTCCCCACGATTGCTTCCGCGACTGGATGCGCGACTCGCTGCTTTGGGAGCGAGTCCGCCGAGTCTCCGAACTGTCGTCGGCTCCGCTGTTCCGTCGTCCCTCGGTGTGTTCAAGATGGCAAGGTCTTCGGGTGACATGGGAATGGGTGACGCAGGAGACCTCTTTGGATTCGTCCAGTCTCGCGTCATAGGACGGCCTCGTTCATTAGGCGGCTCCCTGGTCGAGGGTCGTCTCTCCTGGCTGCTGTGACGACTGCGTGAACATTCACGGGCCTTCCCCTTGCTTTCAGGCCTGATTTTGTTCTGCTTGGCATGGTAATGCTGTGCCGCATCGAGGCTGTGAATATAGTTATCGCGATGCCGGGCGTTTGATCGCAAGCTGAGACCCGTACTGGAATTCGAAGTGACGGAGCTGGCGATCGAGCCCGGCCCACGGCGTCGCGTCGGCCAATGGAATCGCGTAGAGGAGCTGACGGACTGCTCGGAAGACAAGACTTCTAGCGCCGGCGACCGCTGCTCAGTTCGCACACAAAGATTGACGCCGCGCGGGATCCGGTCGCGGGAGCCGTTGCGGCCATTGGATTGGGCCTCTTGCATCCTCGCGAAGATGTCTCGATCGGGAGATGGCGGCCGCTGATGCTGGTAGTCCGATGCATCGTGTTGGCAGTGATCGCGCGAAATCACGGGGCTCGTATTGGCAGCACGTTGCAGCGACGCCCCGGTAGCCTCGCTGTCCTGCTCCACTGCGGCCTTGCTCACAAGAATTGGTGGACATGGCTCATTGACCTCCTCTCGCTGCGGAGCTTTGTCTGTTGCCTCAACAGTTCCTCGAGTGGCATCGGATGAAACTTCACCAATGGAAGGAAGCAGGCCTTTGCAAAATCCGGAGCCGCCGGCTCGAGCAGAAGTAGGTGTGTTGAACCTGCTGTTGTTTGACAGCCGCAACAGGGCCGTGGCAGCCTCGTAAGAGCCTCCTGGCGACATGGCCGAGTCAGCAATTGGAGTTACCCCCGCGGCAATGGACGTCTTTCCGCCATCTCCTTGTGGGTAAAATGTGGATTTCTCGCCGTGGAATCCAAACGACGTGATGAGTTTCAAGGCCGAATTTTTTACTATACTTCGCCGAGGCCCACGCTGGGTTCCCGGAGGAGAGAGAGGCGGGCGCAGCCCCTCGGGAATGCTGGCAGTGACTGATTGGAAATTGAGCTGAGCGGCTGACAGTGAGCTCCATGGTTCTGTCGATTCTTGGCCGATACAAGCAAAGCAGCGGATCGCCAGCTGCTGCTGGCGATGCTGGACGGCCCATTCGCCCCATTCGTGAACAATGGCAGCTTGTCGCTCCCACACACTGGGAAATACAACACAAGTCAAGATTATTGCTTCCATGTATCGTTTGTGCGAAATGTAAGCTTCGATGGCATCGTTATGGTCCCCCATGCCAAGCATGATCGTCACTGCCGCGTGAAAATCACCGCACTCGAGTAGTTTTTGCACATATGCCCGACCTAGCTTGTGCTGTGACTTCTGACCACCGATACCACTCAAGGCCAGCAGCATCCAACCGTTTGAAGTCATATTCTCCGAGTTGCCAGCCATTATGTCGGCTTCAAGGTCTCCGAGCCACTTGGCGAGCAAGATTTGATTCACCGAGCCAGCTGGGTGTCTGCTCATCTCGTCTCGAATCAGATCCTCGATTTCATTCTGCCATCCAAAAATAGTGCTGAGCATCTGCCGGCGCAGATCATCATTGGTAAGTCGAGAGTTGTTCACATTCAAATAGTGCTTGTAGGGAATATCGCTCAGCCGCGTACGTGTAAACTTGAATAAATCGTGAGTTTTGTTTTCTTCGGGGCTTCGAGAAACCTCGTGTCGCAGCCTTGACGGTCTATGCTTGGAGCGAGATGAGTTGATGGATGAAGTGCTGGTTGTCAATGGAGTGGCCAATCGAATAATGATCTGGTTCGCGTCGTCCGACGGTGGATGACAATAGTGAAGCATTTGGCGATCTGTTTGAGTTATCTGTTATTCCTCGCGGTCTCCCAGAACTTTTATAGCGCCCGTGGGTTCGCGAATCGGCAGAGGATCTCGACAAGGAGAATAGGCCGCTTCGGCTTGATATCGGGCGGCCAGAGTCATACGAACGCTCGGTCCCCGAGTCGGAGGTTTTCTGCCTGGTTATACGGGCAAAGGGCGAAAACTGGTCGTCATCACTCTCCGAAATATTCATCTCGGCCGGTGCTGAGCTGACGTCCGACTCCAAAGTATGGGGGATTGAGGTAGAATGGACCAGCTTGACCCCAGGCTCTTCTATGGAATTTGGTGGGGACGGTGGCAAAAGGGCGAGTGGGTGCTGGATGTTGTTGACCATGGAGGGCGAGTTGAGGTCGAACTGCTGCACGGAGCATTGAGGTCCCACAGTGAAGAGGCTGGCACCTGGACCGTACATCGCAATGCCCTTGACGTGCTCAAGCGTTGGAATCGAGTCAAAAGTAACGTGCTTCGTCCTGACATCCCAAGAGAGGGTCTCACTAAGAACGGGTTCGTCAGCTGCGTATGGCAGGGTCGAAGCTTAAGCGCGCACTTAGACAGGTTATGGTGAGATAAACGTATGCATCTGAATGTTGAATGATACGCCCGTTCTTGGACCAGCCCATCCAATTAGGACCAGCGGCAAAAATTCTACTTTCGGCGGAGGATGCGGACGACCTTTCCAGGGTCATCAGTGCTGTGGGACTTGGCCACACTCCAGACTCGCAGGTCATCGTCGAGGGTCTGCACAGCCAGCATGTCAGACTTTTTCCGCGACGATGATGCATGCCATGCAAGTGTAACGATGGATGATGGCCCCCTTGATGTGGTCAGGTTGTGTAAGATGGTGAAGCGGGGTTGAAGTGTCGCAATCAACAACGAGCCATTCTGATAACTGTAGTGTTTTGTCAATACGCACCCACGGTTGCTCTACTGCCAGCAGGCTTACCCTATGGCAAACGTTCCACAATCAGCAGAAGGAGCCAGCGCCGTGACGGCGATCTGATCGATGGTTCTGGATGAGATGTGCTCCGAGGTAGTGGGCTCGAAAAGAATGATATTTCCTTGGGTGTTGCCTGGAGGACGTCAGATTCGCCACGTACATAAAAATTGAGTGACATGGAATGTCATGGTAGCAAAGAGTGTCGACATTGTAGCTTACCGAAGGCTACATTTCCATTGTACATCCAAGCGGCCACGGTGAGGTGATCATAGGAAGTAAACCGAGCCATTTCATATCCCATCATCAAGTCCCATATGATGGCCGTCTGACTAGCATCGTAGCTGACGACGAGGTGACCCCCGCCAGATTCGCTCTGGTTATCGACGGCGAGTAGTTGAACATCGTCAGTGTGCTTCGCAAAACGCCTTTCGACGGTGAGCGAGTCATGATGGCAGCAGATGATGGAGCTATTTTGAGCATAGAGAAACATGGATGTTATGGCAGCACATGGCACGAAAAACTGAAGGTCTTGAGCATGTGGCATTGCCATGGCGTCCGGTTTGGGCGTGCCCCGCGCAGAAACTTGCGAGGAGCAGTTCCTCGATGACGTCGACATAACGGACTCGATATCGAGAGGACACTCGGTGCTGCGAGCGTCTGGTTCTCTCATGGTTTTGAGGCAAAGCAGCTTCTCGCCTCTGCCACACCGCTTGTGTACTGAAGTATGAGAGAAGCTGCGAAATCGGTGAAACGGGACTTGAACTGTGCGACAGTGCCGTCAATGTGGTCCAGTTGGAGTTCCCCAGACAATCCCGTGGCCTCGCAAAGAGAGAATGGGACCGGGTGAGAGGCAAGTAGCGGTCTCTGCTGTCTCTGGTGCTTATAACATGACGCAAAAAGCTGGTGATCCAGTACGTCGCATCGAAGAGATGCAGCAGAATTAAAATCGAGGTGTTGGCGAAGGCCTTGATAGAAATACCGAGGAGCTAATACCGAGAACCCTGGGGTTTGACGGTAGTCTACCAACGAGTGTGAAAGCTGTTTAATCTCGCTTGAGTGGCAAAGTTTCCTGGTTAAGACGGCGGCGGTTGGTTAGGAGAAAAAAATAAAGCTGGGTGGTAGGAGCGGTTAAAGTACATAAAAAGTTGAGTATCGGTTTCCGCGGAGAAGACAACTTTGGGGAGGCAGCGGGTCGAGGTCGGCGCTTGTTCGGTGCCCTCAGGGGCTTGCGGGCGATTGACTCCACGAAAAATACAAATGCAGGCAGACGGATCTGTAAGTAAAGCCTGTGGGCCTTAGTTTCATGAAAGCTGAACAAGATCAGAGGAAAGAGGAAGAGATAGGGAAGACTAAAAGAACAAGGCGAAGAACACGCGCTTCTCATTCCTAGGCACAGGTCGAGTTGCGGGGCTCGCAACGAAGAGAGTTGGAAATAGGAGCGAATTGGGGAGGACGGAAAGAAGACCGGAAGAAGAGGGGAGGAGGAGGGATGAGATTACTAGCAATCTGGAAAAGTGAAAAAGTAGGAAGTTCAAGGTGAAGGTGGTGTGATGCACCTATGCCCTTCGAATACACGGCGGAACGAGGGCGAGTCGCGGCAGGGCGCCAATGCGGAGGCCTCTCAATGGGCAGAGAAGCTAGCGGTCCGGTAATATCAGAGCGCCCGGTCGACGAGATGGGGGAAAGGGAGCGGATACGGAGCCCAAGAGACGAATTGCCACATGCATCATGCATGAGCCCATGACCCAAACCAGGGTTTTCCGCCTCGTCCAGCACATGGCCGCACGAGGATAAGCCATGGTGCTGTCGGTGGCACGCTCCTGGTCGCGGAAGGGCCGCATTCGCGCGCCAGCAGCTGCGGCCGTAAGGCGAAGAGGATGTACGGATGGCCGGTTTGTTTTCTGTGTTCGAGGGGAAGAAGTGACAGCCTGTTGCCCCCTTCTCACATACGCGACCCCTCGATGGTAATCCCATCCCCGTGCATCCGAACGAATGAGCAGACGACACAGGCATCGGCAAGGGTTTTGCGTCTGGATTAGTTTCCAGTAGAAGCCACGTGCCTGCATTAGTCCGAGGAGAGAGAGATAATAGCCGCCTATAAACATCGTCATCCACGGATGTCGAAGTTATCTGGGAGCCGCTGTTTTTTTGCACATAGTCCCCGGCTTGCTTGGTCATGTGCCGCATGCCGGTGCTTCAGCGAGTCTCAGCACGGCCGCACCACCTCGGTACCGGACTCGCGGCGCATCGCCTCTCTGCTAGACCGAGGGAAGAAGGAAAGACAGACAGAATCAGTTTGCTATGGGGTCGCATCTGCACCTTAGCACCGCAGGACCGTGGCTTTCCGGCTACAAGGCCTAAGGGGGATCCCCTTGACCCGTACCTGGCAGAGGCAGCTAGACCGAGCATGGCGGTTCTCTGCTTCAGTTTCTTCGCGGCCCGAGCGAGCTTTCCATAAGATAAGGTGAGTGAGAGCTGGCATCGGTCAGCCAGCTATTTCGTATGACGTCCCCTGTGTCTTGAGCTTCATCATCGCTCTCTCGGTTTTTGCCCCGCTCGCGGAAAGATAGAGACAATGGCAAACGAAGTAGTCATGTAGTTGGGCGGGGGCGCTTTAGTGGAGACTCAAGAGTCCGGTCTCGTTCCGCTGCGGTCGAAAGCGGGATAGGACAGTCAATGAAGGCGGCGTCGTAGCGCCGACATGAGTACTCGCCGGTGATTGGCGGCGGCACCGTGCGTGCGGGCATGAACGCGACCAATTTAGCGGCAGTATCACGCACCCCATGCAGGCTGGAGGCAGGTACGGCTAGCCGATGGCAGGCGCCCTGTTACGCATCATCTGATTGGAGCCCTGGCTCCAAAAAATATGCCGGGGACTGAATTGGTCAGCGCCTTCTACCTTAATCACAATCTTTAGCCCTTCACCATTGGGTGACGGGTGGTGGCAGGCCGCACTTACCACTACGCAAGTTAGTTGACGTTAGGCCACGCTTAATTCCGAGCAAACGCAGACCACGCGGCGCGCCTAACTACATACCTGCTTTCACCCAAAACCCAGTTGTCAATTTCACTTTGTTCTGGCGGCCGGCAGGAGAGGGTATTCTGAAGCAAGGCGTGATATGCGTCGATTGCTCTCTCTCGTGTCCGCTCACTGAATTCAAGGCGAGAGACAGCAACAGTACGTGCAGCCAATGAGCTTTGCGAGACGCGAATTTGTTATGTTTTTTGGCCGTTTGCGCTGATAATCGCACTGTAAGTATTTCCTCGAAGAGAACGACTTGCCGGCTGACTCTCCCTATCGTAATCGTATCGAGAATGTTGAGAAATTTTGAAAAGAACTGGTTGACAATCTCCGCCAGAACTTGCACGACTAGAAAAAAACAGCCTTAACAAAAAAGGGGGGTCTCTTCGAGGCCGTGACCGCGGAGTGGGAGGGATTTTAAAGATGAGGTTGTCGAAAACCTCGTCTTGTTGATACCCCGTAGAATCCAGACCGTAACTGGAAGCGACGGTTGGTATGGTAAGGTAGTAGATAAATCTCGCGGGATTTGCCACACTCCTGGCTGTTGCCTGATGTACATCTTTTTCATTATATAAAAAACAAAAGAGCTTGAAGTCTTGGTGGTGAAACACTTGATCCTCCCTCTACTGACACGCTCCAAGTCAAACGTGTCCATTGTGTATATGAATGATTTACGCCTCCGCAGTAGCTTCTTCGCTATTGTCTCGTGTCAATCTTGACCGCAAGCATATCGCCAAGACTTGCTATGTCTGGGTGCCTGTTCCTGGATCATGCCCAGTCCGTCCGAATACCGATATCTTACCCGCACGCTCCTATTTTTCTCGAGACCACGAAGTTGTACCCTGCGCCCTTTTTCACCTTGCGAAAATCTTGATATGATCGCCTCGTTTCAACCTACAATTCAATTAGCATAAGTCTGTGGGTCGACGCTTCAACCGCTTTTTATGGTATGGCGCGCCTCAGGCCACGCAACTTGACATCCGCTTCCTTCGGCAGGACAAGGCCCGCCCAGAGCAGTCTTTACATTTCATTGAACCACTTGGTGTGATCAACTCGGATCCGAAGTTACCGTAGCTGTACTAAAAAAGTTTGAGGCCACGAGGGCCACCACCTCCCCAAGCATTGGTCGTGCCCACGGCTGAATATGAAGAAACGATGCCCTAAGCGCCGGGTCGTCAAGGCCACTGTTACGAATAATTCTACTAACCGCGATTTTTAACGAACCAGAGGCTCTTTCTTGGTGGCCTGCGAGTATCGGCAAGAATGAGACGTCTGCAGATACTTCTCGTGGTTTCAGCATCGCTTCTTTCGCCGCAATAAAGGGCGTGCGAAAGCCAGCTGGCGCTGAGATACTCCCAAAATCTGCCCTTGGAAGGGCTTGATGGCCCATCCACAGTCATGCATGCGCAGTGGGTAACTGGTGTAGTCCGACTCTGCCTAGTTGAACTTCCTGATGAAGTCAGTGGCGGTGAATGTCAACGTGGCAAAGCTTTGTCACAAGCTGTGCTGTCTCTTGCGTAAGTGACTGGATGGTCTGGCTGGCTGTAGCACCCAGTCTCAATGACATTGTCATCTGGGTCTTAGTTGAACGTCTTCAACGAGACGGCGGAAGCTCATAGCCTCCTTAGCCGCCGGAGGAAGACTCCGAAGCTCATCTTCTTTTGATGACGCCGGGACGGTATCCTGTTTGCCTAGTTTTCAGAAAAAAAGTCCACCGAATCAATTGACTACAAATACATGTATGGCATTGTGATCAATTTGATCATCTGCAAATGAAGTGTCGCTCATTGTCACACGGCCATCACGGCTGCCGCTGTATTGGATCACGGTAATACTATCGCGATAAAGAATTCGAAGGCTCTCTTGACGTGATGAGGCGAAGTAGGATTTGTGAGAAATTTGGAAAGCTTCGATTCGAGGCTGCGAGTGCAGCACGACGTGTAACAATTGCAGGATAGAATTGACCCAACAAGGGCTTGGTACCGCTTCAAGTCATTAAGCCATAGCCTATCCTAGATAACGCTCCAGCGGTCCCTGCTTCATTGGCTGCTCGAGTGAAGTTGAATTGGTCGCATCATCGCATTTAGCTGCAATCTTGTCGATTCAAGAAGCATGCATGACTGAACCATATCTTCTTTGTTGGACGGCGAATCAACTCACTAACAAATAACCAGCGAAATTCACTCAGCGCTTTGACACTGTAGCTGCTCATGGAATAACTATTAACTTACTCCAAGCGGTCTCGCACAACTACACAAGAGTGAGACATCCTCAAAGTGTTAAGGCGGAACTAGGTGTGACTAATAGTTGGCGCATTTTCTGAGACGCCCTATTCCTTAACAGGCCCTACCTCACTAGTTCTTGTCCGCGGTTGCAGCGACGATGCATAGTACAGCGTCACGGCTTGTCCCAGGTGTCCGCAAATCGTTTATGTCGTGTTTTGATATGTGCTCTTCCTGGTGCAGGAAGGCAAAGGGTGGACATGGAAACGATGGGCAGAGGTATGGTTTGAAGACGACATGATCCTGGCCTGAAAGGCACTCCGCCTCACGGACTTGACTCGGCAAATCATCCCCGCGACACATGAAAATCCACACCTGCATCAAGGCGCTGCCAGCAGCGGATGGGTGTGATGACGGGGGAGTGGCTACGCCAGCGATGCCGAGAAAGAGATGACGATGCCCAACAGATACTGAATACGTATACAAAGTAACGTATGTCATTCAGGGTTCTAGTCTCGAGTCAGGAATGCGGACTGGCTCATGTTCAGTTTGGGGCGTGATTACGGCCGGGAATCAGCAGTGGCAGTGCACGAATGACGGTTGGCAAGGAATGAGCGGAGAGGAGCTGCGCTGGCGCGTGCGAGGGGCGCCCAATGGCGTGAGACTTGGACGGTTGGGAATGGGAAATGCCCGGTGGTCAAGAGATGCAATGGCGCGGGGGGGTGGGGGATAATGCTGCACGACGGCGGACGACCTTCCGACACTCGGTTTTGGGAAGGGGAAGCAAGCAGCCAATAGCAGGGGGGCAGGTTGGAAAAGACGCCGCTGGGACGAAGGTGAGGCGAGACGGGGGAAGGAGGGCCGTGAGCGAGCGCACGCAGACGGAGGAGACGGCTTAAGGGCCGATGACGATGCCCGAAGGTGCGAAAAGATGGTCAATCGTGTAACTTTGCCACGCCGGCGGTGCAGGCTCACTGTTTTGCTGACTGGGTGGGCCAGCCCGGCAAGCAGGGTGAGTCGGCTATGAGGCCATTGCTGCACTCATGCCTGACCCAGGGAGGAGCAGGCTAGAGCGCTTCTAGTGACGCGAGATACAAGGGAGGGCTTTGGAGGATGTGGTCGAACGATGGCGTTGGGGAGAGAGAAAGCGGGTGAGTTGGACGAGCTAGAAAGAGAGAACAGTGGAAGACAGACGGAAAGAATCGAGGCAGGATTGGGCAAAGGTGCGTACGTGCGAGGGAAAGAGAGTTTGTGCGTGCGTGCGTGTGTCCGGCAGAAGGGCACGGCAGACGTCACCGCGGCGTCTCCAGGGCGCCGTTGGCGCGCAGCCCGGGCTGGCACGGGCTGTTGAGCAGGCTTCTCAACGGGCGGACCCGACGGAGGCGCCCGAGTCGCGGTTGGCCTGGGCCTCGCGGCAGATAGTGGGCCGCATTGTCGCCGCCGGACGCGTGTCGGGCGGTCATGGGGCTTTCCGTCAGTCGCGGCCACGCCGAAGCCTGGTTCCACACTAATGGCTGGGTGGCGCACATGGGACGACGATGCTGGCCGGCTCCGGATTCGCGAGGCTAAATGAGGCCGGGCAGGAGGATCGAAAGATGGCCTGACTCAGGCAGGGGGAAGGGCATGAACATGCCAACAAGGCTTCCGAACAGGTGTGGCAACGGGCAGCAGCAGCAGCAGCAGCAGCATGGTGCAGCTGAGCTGTCCGCAGCCCGCCCAATCCGCCCAGCCTGACCATGACGGATCAATCGGCCTGAGGGCCTGTCTTCCTTTGGCTTGCCGCCGCCGCCCGCTGCAAGCGCCGCCGGATGTCTATTATGCCTGTCCGTCTCACTCTGCGACGCGGTCGGGAGGGAGAGATATAGGAGGCCTCTCTAGCGCGCCCACCGCCGCCTGCGTCACATGACCGGCCTCAAGACGACGGCTCGTCTCCCCGCTGGACCGTCAGTCTCCTGCATCGACGCAGCCAGGAAAAAACGAACGCGCGCGAGCACAACGGACGGCCGCAGCAGGCGTCTCCGCACGGTAAGCGCCATCTCCCGCCCGTAGGCGACAGTGCCCTCTGCAAGCCCCGAGCCCCTGGGCGGCACAGTGCGGTCCCATTGCGCGTCATCTCCTCGCGGCTGTGAATGGCACCCTCCCCCCCTCATCGGGCTCAGGCACCTAGCAGCGGCGGCAGCGCACATCAGGGGCTCAGGCCGGCTAAGTGCACTCCTGTCTTCTTCTTCTTTTTCTTCTCCCTTCCTCACCCCTGACTGGCCGTGCTGCACCGGCCTCGCTCGTCCCGTGATG
>KN173746.1:17005-31773 GCA_000758425.1 Nilaparvata lugens yeast-like symbiont | reverse complement strand
CTGCCACAATTCTACAATACAGTCTCAGCTCGCTTTCCGCCGAGGGCCTCCGCATCGCTGCCGTCCGCCTACCCCCAGCCTCTTTTCCCCTGTCCCACCCTCTCCCACTCCTTTCTCAACCGCTTCCCATATTCTCGAGACATATCATGAGCAAAGCAAACAAGCCAAAGATAGTCATCTTTTCATAGTGCCCGTCGCCGTTTTTTGATCCATCAAGAAGCCCGAGGCTGGCCATTCCCAATTTCGTCGTATATGACCACGCCGCCTCTCCCTTACCCCGTCACCTGTCCGCCACCTGCATCCCCAACCTCCCCTCCACTGCTGCCGAGGGACATTGCTCTCGATGCGCGAGCTGTGCGCGCATTTTCACACGTACCTACATGCCACTCCCGGGTCTCCCCTCCCAACCCAATCTCTTAGGTCTTTTACGGAGTTCTTACCGCGCTCGCTGTCTAAGCGCCCTCTGCCGCTCACACGTTCGCCTCGACGCCTTCGTTGGCTGCCCTCGCCTCTGTGCCTGTCCTCGTGCTTGCTCCGTCTGCCATGGCTCTGCTCGACGGCACTGAGTCCGAGCCTCCGTCCGCGAGGCCCGTCTTCTGGTGCCGCACCTTGGATAAGCCGACCACACCACCTCCCGTTCAGCTGCCTCATGAAGCCCGCCATGCAGAACCTTCGCCACCCCGTGTGGCTCCCCCCGCCGGCCGGAGGGTCGTCACCGGCCTTCCGAGATGCCAGACTTTTAAGAGGCAACAGTCGGAACAGAGAATGTGCCTGTCTCCTTTCAGGCCGACGGCAGTTGAGCGCCGGGCCATCTCGGCCGATAGGCGAGCGCAGAGTTTACAGGCGCGCGCCGCGTCTACGGCCCATTCCGTCGTCCCCGATTCCCCCACGACGCCGACGATTCCACTCGCCTTCGTTCCCTCAAAAAACCGGCCGCCCAAGCCTCTGCGAGATTTGACGGCCCAACCCTGGAAGCGTCTTTGTTCAGCGTCCCCCTCGGGCCGGCATTGTACCGCCGCGGATGCCATGGCCGAGACGAAATCTATCTCGGCTTCACAGCACGAAGCCATGATCAATGACGAACTCGACAAGACTTGGATCCTCAACTTGAGCATGCACTTCAGAGACCACTCCAAACGAGAAAAGTTCTTCGTCACTTACCGTGAGCGAAGCCACCTCTGGCGCCGCGTCACCATCTCTCTCGACTAGCGCATGGCCCCGTCCAACTCTCGAGATGGACCTGATGTGCACACTCGCTACCAGCGAGAGAAGAGCGCCAAAATTTACGAGGCCATTCGCGAAAGCCTGCCCGATATCAAATTCTATGATACGGTCACTAACCTGAAGTTCGAAACAACAGACGGCCGACCCCACGTCCATGTCGTGGAAGATGGCAACGTGAGTCGAGCCGGCCCTGGCCCTACACCTCCAATCTATAGCATGCCCCAACATACTGACACAAGCTCAGGAAATCATAAACTATCCCCGCGTAAGCCAAGTGCGGCACCTGCGCTGTAGGCGAATCAGGGAACGTGACATCGTTTTTGACTCGCACATGTCTGGCTTTGTCTACAGAGTACGCGTCAACGGCCACATGCTCATCAAGAAAGAAATTCCGAGTCAGGACACTATCGAAGAGTTTCTGTACGAGGTCAACTCTCTCAGCGGATTGCGCTATTCCACCGACGTCGTCAGTTTCTTCGGGCTCGTCGTCGATGACCACGACCAACTCGTCAAGGGCTTGCTCATCAGCTACGCGTCACAGGGCGCTCTCATCGACGTCATCTACGAAAACTGCAAGGAGCACAGCTACGGCATCCCCTGGCCCAGCAAGGAGAAATGGGCCCGACAAATCGTCTGAGGCCTTGCCGACATTCACGAATCCGGCTTCGTCCAGGGCGACTTCACCCTCTCCAACATCGTGATCGACGATGTCGGCGACGCCAAGATCATAGACATCAACAGGCGAGACTGTCCCGTGGGCTGGGAGCCTCCCGAGGCAACGGCCCTGTTGGACACGGGCCACCACATCACCATGTATATCGGCGTCAAGTCCGATCTCTACCAGCTGGGTATGGTTCTCTGGGGCCTGGCTATGGGGGAGGACGAACCAAAGGTCCATGGCCGTCCATTGGTCCTTGGTCCGACGGCCGACGTGCCCGAATGGTACAGAAGGCTGATGGAGACTTGCCTGAGCGCGGATCCGAGAATGCGCGCACAAGCACCCTGGCTCCTCCAACTCTTGCCCCCGGAATCCGTAGACGAAAAACGGGCGATTTCCGTCGACGAGGGGCACTCTCAACGAATATCTCGTCGATGTCGGTCACGCCGATGGACGGCCGCTCGTCAATACGGTGGAGCCGCCACACCACTGGCCCTATTCGGGCAGAACGTACGTCGGCACGAGCCCGGTACCGTACGAGTTCTACTACCCGACCCGGGGATGATCTCCGCCAAGCCCCCTTCCAAGCGACCTCGATCTGTGCGGCGAATGGCGCAATCCTCTGAGCAAGACATCGTGGGCCACCAACAGGAGCGTGAGACCGTCGTATACCGACATAGGAGCCGACGAGACGATGCCGGATTCCTCGACGCGGGGCGACTATGAGCGCGAGACGTCAACGCCGACAACGGGAGACGAGGCCCCGTGAGCCAACGGAACTACTGCTGCTACTGCTGCTACTGCTGCCGCTCGAAAAGAGTGTTCAGAAGAGAATCCCGGTCGTGCAGCTGACTTGCCAATAACCAAGGAGGTGACAGCCGACAAGAAGCCTACCACGGGCATGGAAGAGGTCGGTGTCACACGGCGCCCGCAGAAGGTTTCGCGAGAAAGACGGACGTCACCGCATCTGGCAAGGCAGCAGACGGCCTTGGCAATGGGACGGCCAACGCTTGACGTGGCTGGCGAAGCACCCAGCGTCGCACGTACCACCGTTGAGAGTCGCATGGTGATCCCCTCGCGGGATCCTTGCTCTAAGATGGAGGCCGATAGCTGGTTGGCGAGCGACTCGAGCGATGCCGATGAAGTGACGCAGAAGAGGTCATACGACGACCAAGACACGGAAATACAGGCCACACAGACGCATCATGAGCCGCGGTTGAGTCACCTTCCCCAGATGTCGACGCAGCATATGCACCACGACAATGAGGGAGCGGAGCCCGAGTACGTGGCCTCACAGCCGCCACAAGGCACGGAAGCCGATGTCAAACTGCAGGGGGGGAGCGAGGGGAAAGCGCGAACAGCCCGGACGATCGACGGCGCAATCTTTCGTTCAGGTGCCGCCAGTGGTTTCACTTCACCAAGTTCGAAGGCGAATCAGCCGGCAACATCTGGGATCGACTGTCCTCGCTACATGACACTCCCCGTGTCGCTAGCAGGAGTCGGAGCCGCGCACCTAGGCATCGACGACAAGGCGATGCGAGAAAAGGACATGCTTGACGACGACTTGGCCATGATGCAACCGGCGACGGTGCCGACGCTCATGCTTGCGACGACGGACGCAACGTTGTGAAAGGCCAAGAGGAGAGGAGAGGCTGTTTGTTTGTCTTGCTTGAACAGACATCGCAGCCTCGCCTTTCTTTTTTGCTTTTTGTTCAAACCCCTATTCTCGGACTTGCTCTGACTCCTCTCCTTGAACAAGAAGATTGAGTCTACGCTTTGCCATGTGTAGCGACCAGGGATACTAGGGGGAGACGAGTCGGTTGCATAAGAAGGCCGGCAGAGTCAAGGCCTTCTCTTTTTTATGTACGCGACGACGACAGAACTCAATGACGAAGAGCGATGACTTGAAATTTCACGAACATGGACGAAGAATGGCTAATGTGGCAAAGAATACCGAGGTATACAGTAGTGCGCGATATATGGATTGGTCTTCTCTTGACGTGGCCGACCCTACCTGCTTCCAGCAATCAGCCGGCGGTTATAGGTGTCACTGGTAAGGTCCGAACTCATCCTCAGCGAGCTGAGAATGCGTTTTATCTGGACGGCCAGACGCATAATGCAATTGGGGGTAGTAGACTCAGGCCTAATTGTAAACGATGGAATTGTCGCCGCTGAATCGTGCGAGTAAACTTGACGGTTTGTATGCGGGCAGCCTGCCTTCTTCCGCGACAATCCGCCAGACTTTTCTTCTGACCTAGTTGATGGGCACTGCTGAACCTTCTTTTGCTGTACAAGCCGGCGGCACAACACTTTCCGGGACATCTGCCAGTCGCCATCTCTCCGATGGGTCACACGGATCTTCGCGAAGCTTGCAAGGAGGCTCGTCAAGGTAGACCTAAGAATATATTCAGGAGAAGCTATCTGGTGGCATGCACCGTTTCTCTCCTGCTTTTAAGCGAAGCTGTATAGACCTTTCTGCTCTCTCTCTCACTCTGCCCTATCTATCCTCAACGAATTCACTATGATTGCCCGATCCTCCCAGAAAAAAATTCTTGACTTCGTGCCGGCGCTCAGTAGTGACGTGTCAGGTTCAGCTTGCCTGTTGGCCCAGTCATCAGGGGCTATTGCTACTCGATGAACTGAAGCCACCTAAGAGGGTGAGCCAGCAGTTAACGAGCGAGCTCCCGAGGCCTCGCCTACTTTTCTCGGGAACAGAGCGTCCCGACGCGGCCGACACCCGCATGCTGTCAAATAGAGAGATGGGGGGGAAGGAGGCCTATGAGAAATAATTCGTCGAGTGCTGGCCTCGAGCCATGAATAAGTACAATGACGCTCTTTTAGATGCTACGCGCTCTCCCAATATCGAGGTACTCTGATTCTCCTCGCCAAAGACTCCAAGATTGTTAACCGGGCCTATCGACAGCCGATTGCGGTCCATTTTTAAACACATGCATGACGTCCGAAAGGATTGTCGTACTTATTGTCGACAAGTACCGCGCGTTGTGCCCGAGTCATCATTCACGGACTTGCGCATCGCTGAGGATATACTGCGCAGTGTAGGAGGCTTAGTAGGGTAAAATGCAAAGACCACGCATGAAATCTTGGATAGTCATTATAGGACAATGTATATGGCTTGTCACCAGCTCTGAAGATATCGCCAATCAGAAGATTGTTTATTTTCGCGTATTCCTATGTACTTCATAGTGAGGATCCCAATCTCCAAAGGCCAATCGGATGCCGAGACCTCTGACTAAGACACTATGGGGCAGTCGGGAGAAAGAGTACATACTCGTGAGACAACAATTTCGGCGCCCTATCGCGACAGCTATCTTCGGCAGATGAATGCCGAGACAATCACGCACAAAATCGGCTATGATCCGGGTCGTTTATTTTCGATAAATGTCAAAAACGAAGTCGGATAAATGTCAAAAACGAAGTCGGAGTAAGCGATGAGGAAGTTTTGTACAGTCGCCGTCTTGCTGGGGGGGTAAATCACGAAACGGCCTGTTAGCGTTCCAACATGCGCCCGCTTTAAAACCTCATTATTAATGCCTTGCATCAGCGACCTATCTCGTCTGGATAAGGATAGTTGTCGTCATATTCGTATGTATACGTCTTGGGGCAAAAAAAAGGACCGTAGTGTCTACTTGCTAGGGTCTGAATTTTGTACGAGGGAAACCCTGTACATCATTCCACCACACGCTTACTCTACGTGGTAAAATTTGCATGAGGCGTCCGGCTCTTCATTGAGCTGAACGGTTAGGGACATGATATGATACAAGTTCGAAGAAATACTATGGACGATAAACAGTCTTAAGATGAACCTTCTTAGCGAACTCGAATTGGCATTGTGCGTGAGGGGGGGGGAATCGAGGCAGCGCCTTCGACGTTTGCTAGTTGTAGATCATCAAAGTATATTCTATCCCCGCGTTTGAGTTCATTTGGTTAGAGCTGCGAAGACGTACGCCACTCGTTCTAGAAACGAGGCTCCCGGCTGTACTAGGCTCTCCAAGAACAGCGGTTCGAAGCTCCTGGCGCAAGCAGCAGTCCAGCCGTGTCTCAGAAGCAATATGTCGTGGCGATGGGCATGGCTGGTTGTTTGGAGCCAAGTCGATCCCCGCGGGTGCCTGAAAGGAAGATCACGCAAGAACCGGGATAAGTCTTGTACTAGGGCCCTTAGAAGTCGCGGGCCCCCTCCTAATCTCGCCTTGTACGGCCAAAGTGCTGAACGAAGGCTCGAGGATTACCTGACGAGCCTACGCCTCCAAGCGTCTCTTGCTGGAAATCTTGCCGGTGATTGGGTTGTATCCCCTCATCCTGAAACAAACCACTGGGTAGCTAGGCTGGGGACCACTCGGGTATATTGATTAGAAGCCCGGTCAAGTGCATCTCGAGCACACGTGAGAATCTGGTCATGGCACTGGGCCTCACGCCCGGGCAGTGTTCCGCGCTTCGATGGCAGGCGTGGAGCTTTTCTTTTCCCTCCTCGGGGTGCAGTGACTCCGATGAGAGGGTATTAATTTTAGACGCGTACGAAGTCTGCCCGAATAGGGCGAGGGTGGTATTACAGGCCCCATAAAACTAATGCCAGATTGAAACTCCTAGAGAAGGGATAGCTAAATATGTATGTTAGTTCCGCCAAGGCGGAGGAGGATCGAACAAAGTCACCTAAATCGCCCGCGAATTTTCGTCGGCACCTGGTGAGGAAAGGCTTGATGTAAAAGTGCACGAACAGAACTTGGGTTTCGGCTTCATTTAATCGACCGACCAAAGGGACCGGCACAGTCCCCCTTTGACAGCAAGCCATGTGCGCTAGGCTCTTGTTAAGCTATTGGTAATGCCCACAGCATTCCGTGTCTCACCCTTTGACCGTTCATCGTAAGCAACCGGCAAACATTGACTTGTAGTACCGGATGCAGTGAGCAGAGTGTGAGAATTACTGATCATGATCCTGCGCCGTCCTCGGACGGTAGAGACAGCCAGCTGGACAGAGCTCTATCGGTGGGCGAGCTGATGATGGGATGGACGACTTGCAATACGCAGGCGTGATTACGTATGGGGCTACCCGTAAAAGCCGTAGTTTTTTCGTGTCGTTGTTTTTTTCCCATCCCGTACATACTAGTTACAGCCGCAGATCTCCTGCATTTTTATATACACATGGAGCCTAGAGCTAGAAGCCTGCCTTAGCATCCCTGCAACGAGTGAGAAAAAAAGTCATGGGGCCAAGCGTGTCTTAAGGCAGATACGCGCGTAATATATTATTTACAGCCCGACTGTGGGGCCATTTGTCATGTCCGGATCTCCCACCGCCGGGCATAGGAAGAACCGGTGTCTTTTCTACGCATCGGCGGCCCGAAAGAGTAAATAGCATGGGTAGCCGCGCTGTTGAAGTCGAGCTCAGCTCCCCCTGCCCTCCCCCTCCCTTCTTCGCCTACTCCTTCGCGCGCCCGCGGCGGTTGCTTGAGCAGATCCAATACATAGCTTACCGCACTCCTTTCGACAATGCCGGAGCAAGATCGGAACAAGCTGCCCTGCACAGAGGTGCAAGAGCGCCGGCTGCCCAAGTCCTTGCTGCGGCATCACCACCCGACCCTGAGCAACCGGTATGGCCGTCTCAAACCTTCTCCCTGCTGCGGGAGACTGCGTTTGTATTCCTTTTATGCATGGCACAATTCTGCACTTGTAGGTCAATCGACCCCACACCCGAGAGCATACGGCATTCTGACGCGACCGCCCGCGTCGCGAATCGCACAGAGGCACAGTACAATGGCAACGCTAGTCCTGCTGCCATCCTTTGGCCAGAGCTTTGGCGTCACAAGCCCGCCACGGCTTGCCTGGCTCATCGCCGGCTATTCCCTGACCGTGGGCACATTCATCATGATCTCTGGACGACTGGGTGATGTCTTTGGATACAAGCGGATGCTCATCGCCGGTCTTTGCTGGTTTTCACCCTGGTCTCTGGTCGCTGGCCTAAGCGTCTATTCCGACTTTACCCTCGCCGTCTTTTCTCGTGTGCTTCAAGGCATCGGACCTGCCATTTTCCTGCCCAACGCCTTGGCCATACTCGGCACCGCTTATCCGCCAGGCCACCGCAAGGCCATGGTCTTTGCAATCTTCGGCGCAACCGCGCCCACCGGGGCCATATGCGGGGGCGCCTTTGCCTCGTTGCTTGCCCTGGCGTGGTGGCCCTGGGCTTTTTGGGTCATGGCTATTTGGCTGGCCATTCTCGCCGTGACCGCACATTTCATCGTCCCGCACCTGCCTCGGCGTAAGATCCAACTGCGAGGCTGAAAACAATGGGTTGATGCCCTGGACCTATTGGGAGCCTTGGTTAGCATCACGTCATTTGATTCTCTTCAACTTCGCCTGGACCCAAGTTCCCATTGACGGCAGGGCCACGCCGACAGTCATCGTGCCCCTCACACTTGGCATCCTCCTCTTCGGCCTTTTCGTCCTCATCGAATCCAAATGGAGCCCGGCGCCTCTATTGCCCTTTGACGCCGTCAATACTGATGTCGCCTTTGTGCTCGCAGCCGTCGTCTGTGGCTGGGCGACGTTTGGCGTTTGGACTGTATCGCATTCAGATCTTGCAGGACATCCGGAAACTGTCGCCCCTGCTCATCACCGCTTGGTTTAGTCCCGCCATGATCGCAGGCACCGTCGCTGCCATCATAACGGGGAAGCTTCTCGGGCCCTGTCAAGTCAAGCCGCCAACTGTTATGACGCTTGCCCTCCTGGCCTTTACGACAGGCATTATTCTCACGGCGTTTGCTCCCGTCGATCAGAGCTACTGGCTGCAAATCTTCTTTTCCGTTATAATTCAACCTTTCGACATGGAGATGTCGTTTCCTGCCGCCACTCTGATCTTGTCAAACACCGTCGCCAAGGAGCATCAAGGCATGGGGTCAGCTTGGTCAATACCGTCGTTAACTACGGAATCGCACTGGGCGTCGGATTTGCTAGCACAGTAGACACCTAAGTCCAGAGCGACCCGGAAACGATCGAGGGTCGGTTGAAAGGCTATAGAGGGGCCTTGTACATCGGTATTGGGCTTGCCGGGCTAGGGCTTGGAGTTTGTCTGGTCTTCCTCCTTCGAAATTGACTGGCAGCACGTAGACTTCGACTCGAAAAAGCAAAAATCAACAGTGGTTAATCTTTTTCGGCAATTTCCGACCTTGTTCATTGTGTAACTCAGTTTGGCAAATGTGATGGGCTGTATGATATCTAATGCTAGAAGGGATCGGGTTACTTGGCGTTTGATGTCGCTTTGGAGTTGGATAGTTGAAGTCCCAAGGCTTCCCCTCTACTGATTAATTAACGCCGCAATGGGAAATTAGGTCCTGAAAAGGACCTTCCCTCTCGTCTTCTCTTGAGATGGTAAATACAGCATCCCACTTTCTCTTAAGCTATGTGACCTCAGCAGTTCATGTACGCCCTTGACCTCCTCTTCTCACTTGGGACTACATAAACTGGGAACCACTTATTTCGAGGACTATGATAAACCCCTTGGCCATGCCCGGCTTTAGCCCGAGGTCAAAAAGTCATTGCACAGGATGTATCAACCGGGTTGGTGAGGTAATGGTCATACTGTAAAACGAGGTGGTATTGACTATGCGACAGACAGCTTCGAGTGCCCGTTTGTGATCCGAATTAATAATCAGGGCTAGATCAAGTCTCCAAGTATAATAGCGTTGTGCAGCCGATATAACTAGTTACCGAGCGAAGCCGGGAAGCCGGGAAGCCGGAGACTGCCGGTGTGGATCTCATTGGTGCGAAAGACGTCATGGTGACTAAGTACTAAGTACCTTAGTAGTCCCAAGTTTTGTGCAGCCTCGTTCCCCTGTTTGGGCCGCGTGTGGTGTGACGCGTGAAACTCACGTGGTTTATGCGCGGCGCTCTACCCGGTACCTCACGCTGCGGACACTCTTCTCACTGCACGACGGACTCCCAGACGCGTCTGACAAGCCTACGAGGTTTCGGTCTTGGATCCTTAAACTCCTTGTCCGACACTGTTCGCCTTGTGTCAAAATTTTCAGGGTAGCGAGGCAGGATTTTCGCCACCCTGATTTTAGTCGTCATGGCAGCAGCTGATTCCTACTGCAGCAGCCAAACTAACAGTGGCGGTGTCATATTCCACGACAGCGGCGACGCAGAAACCCTCTATTATTCGTGGACCGGTTGACTGGTCGCTTATGGACCTGACTCTCAGAGAGTTGCTGGAGATATAAGGCCTTCCAGTATAGCGGCGACGAGCGCCTCGAGGTCAACCCCTGGACAGGCACCCCCGTTGACCCGTTCTACCATGATTCTCATCAACAGAGCGCGCCGTCGACGGTGCGTTGGAAAGTAGCTGGTCCATAAGCAACTCAAAGTGATATTACCAGGCATTCGAATAGTACTATTTTGGTTCTGAAAGCTATTTTCCATTCGTCACCTTGACCAACGGCACCATGAAGATGCACCCAGCGACGGGTCGGTGCGGTGATGCCTCTCGCCCTGCACCGAGATGATCGACCGTGATAGACAGGTAGGGCCAGCTTCAAGTCGGTCGCTGCAACGACACGGAGGAAACCAGTGAGACCTTGGTATACGTTTATGCGCCAACATACCACAGGCCCGTGGCGTTGGCGGGGAGGGCCACGAGTTTTTGTGGTTGACTGGCGCGCGTCACGGCCAGGGACGTCACGGAATAGGTGCATTGTTCGGCTGTGGCCCGACTTCTTAATCCGGCCTGGCACCGCATACAAGGCATGCGCCTGCGTGCCGGCCGCCGAAGAAGCGAAGGTGTGGCATGTCAGAAAATGTAAGGCAACCACGATGTGCTGGATAGGTATGCTCACCAACTCATTCCAAGACGGATGGCACATAGCAGAGCTTCATTCATCGCCCGTTAGAGCGACCACTGGTGCCGAGCTGGACCGGGGCTGTGAGCTACATCGAAGAGCTGTTTCCTTCGGCCTCATGGGTCCGGCGATGGTGCCGAGCTGGACCGGGGCTGTGAGCTACATCGAAGAGCTGTTTCCTTCGGCCTCATGGGTCCGGCGATACAACGTCCAATGGCTGCTCGGGGACGTGGTTTCCGGTCAGTCGCCGTGCCCGCCGCCGCGGCGTTTTGGGCGGCGAGCCCCGGGAGAGCTAACCGTGCTATGCTGCCAGGTGTGACCGTTGCCTTGGTCGTGGTCCCTCCGGCCTTGGCATATGCTGGGCTTGCCTACCTGGACCCGGCCTTTGGCCTCTACACGTTCTTTACGGGCGCGGCTACGTACTGGATCTTCGGAACGTCTAAGGACATTGTCATTGGGGTTCGTTTACTCCTCGCTCGCTCACCTGACCCGTGCCATGGGCGCGGCCGCTCACTCCTCCCTGGTTAGGCAACGTCTGTGGGCTCGCTTCTCGTCGGCCAAGAGATTCAACGCGTCGACAAGGTCGGCCAGAGTGCCGATGACGGCGCCATGGACCAAGGAAATTCGCCGGAGAGCATGGCTCGCGTTTTGAGCATCATGACAGGTTCAGTACCGTTCCTGTTCGGGTTGTTGAGGCTGGGGTGGACGATTGAGTTCATCCCTTATATTCCCATTTTCAGCCTTCATCACTGCTGCCAGCATCACATCATGTCCTCCCAAGTGCCCACTGCACTGGGTATCCCCAACGTGAGCACCGACGAGGCGCCTTACCGGGTCATCATCAACATTGTGCGAGGACTTTCCAACGTCCACTTGGACGCAGCCATTGGTATATCGACGTTGGTTTTGCTGTCGGCGGTCAACAACTTTTGCTCCATCATGAAGTCGCGCTAACCTACGCGCAAAAGACTTTGGACCTATGTGTCGTCGTTGCGAATGACGATTGCCATGGTCTTGTTCAACCTAATCAGCTTCCTCGTGAACCGAAAACTGCCTCAGGAGGACGCCCGGTTCGTCATTGTCGGCACAATCAAAAGCGGTAGGGCCTCTCAGCTCTTCCCTCGCCGACATGGGCGGGGCGTGGACATGGCGCTCTAACAGGCGGTCGTGTAGGCTTTCAAAAGGTGGGCGCGCCTCGCTTCGACGTGGATGTGGCGAGACGGATGGTTCCGCAAGTACCTGCTCTCGCCGTCATCCTGGTGATTGAACACATTGCGATTGCCAAGGCCATGGTTAGGCAATTCAGCTACACCGTCAACCCGTCCCAGGAGATGGTGGCACTGGGAGCCGACAACTTGCTCAGCCCGTTCATCGGCGGCTACTTCTGCACCGGCTCCTTCGGCGCCTCAGCAGTACTCTCCAAGGCAGGCGTGCGGAGTCCGCTGGCCAGGCTTTTCAGCGCCGCAATGCTCGTACTCGCGCTCTACGCGCTGACGGGCGCCTTCTACTTCATCTCCAAAGCCGCACTCGCCGGCCTCATCATCCATGCCGTGTGCGGCTTGGTGACGCGCCCTTCCAAATTGTACATGTACTGGCTGATATATCGCCTCTCGAGTTGGTCATCTGGGCTGTCAGCCTGGGGTTTGGCATCTTTCAGTCGCTCGAGATGTGCATCTACGTCGGCGTCGTGTTGTCGCTGCTCTTGGTGCTCGTTCGCATGGCCAGGACAGAGGGCAGCTTTGTCGGCCAGGTGCGGGTACGGCGGGTGGGAGGAGAAAAGGATGTCGAGTTGGATGAACCTGAAGATGGTCGAGGTCGCCCGGTCTTGTCACTCGACAGGCAAGACGGGTCTAATCCGGAGATCAAAGTCGAGTGTCCCTGTCCGGGCGTCTTTGTCTATCGGCTGAACGAAGGATTCAACTATACTAACCAGGCCCATCACATCGACACGCTCCGCAAGCACGTGACGGAGTGGACGAGACCGAGGTCGGAGCAGGATGTGGAAAAAGAGACGGATCATCTGTGGAACTATGGCGGCGGCAGGTGGAGGCAGGCGGGCGACTCAGGTTCGCTGCCATACCTCAAAGCCATCGTGTTCGACTTGGCGGCCGTCAACAACATGGACGTGACGTCGGTTCAGGGGTTGGTGGACCTGAGAAAGGTGCTGGACCGGCACGCGGCGCCGGATGTGGAATGGCACTTTGCTCAGGTGCGCAACCGCTGGACGCGACGCGCGCTGGCCGCGGTGGGCTTCGGCGTCTCTGCCAAGGGCAGGGCGGAGGCGGTTGAGCGGTGGAGGCAGGTATACACCATCGCCGAGGAGAGGGGTATAGGAAGAGGGCGGCATTCTCCAGGCGCGGGTTCCCGGACTCCGGGTTCAACAGCCTCGTCAAGTTCGGCGGGCCTGGAGCAGCCGGCGAGCGGGGTGGAGAGCGGGAGAGCCACGGTCAGTAGTGTGGACCGTCCCTTTTCCACATCGACCTACAGGACGCGGTGGACTGCGCGGTGAGAGATGCGCGCGGTGCAGGGATGGAGAGTGATAGCCGGATGGATGGGGATGGTGCGAACCGAGTCTCGGATGAGCAGCGAGGGTGGGCATGAACCAGATGGAACAAGGGTTTCAGGGATCCCGCGGGACGGCAAGGGTCGTGGCAGGATAAGAGGCCCCGTCATCGGCCTGCAAAGCCTCGGCGCGCCTCGCCTCTAGCCAGAGTCTGGCCAGAGGAGGAGCCATCCACGGGAAACAACCAGCGGCCTCACTGAACGGAAGGCCAAAACCAATCTGATTCGTGGCGAGTGAACGAGCCTGTGCAGTATGCCGCTGGACAAAACGGGAGCTTCCAGGTGGCGACGGCTGGCGAGACAGACGGGAGCGGGCCATCGGAAGACGAGCCGTTTTGGGCCGGGTAAATGCACGCTATTGGCCGAGACTGTGGCAGAGGCCCGGTGTCCGGGTGAAAATGGCCCACTTTTCCGGGCCGGCGAAAAGCCGTCGCGCCTGATTGACTGAATTGGTTCCCTCCCTCGTGTTTCGTCATCTAGGAACGGTGACTAGCAAAAGTAGAAGCTTTTTTTCTTTCCCGGTGGGAAGGGTGGCGCTTGTCGACGGGCAGCGGAGCTTCTCACTACCGCGTCGGAAAACACAGGGAAAAGGGGTGGGGGGACGGAAACAGAACGTCCAACACGGGTCAATAAAGGGAGACGGGAGTTGGCAGAGCAGGTATGCGGACGAGAGACAGATGCATGTCGTAGATACAGCCTTCTCTGCGATTAGAGGCTTTAACGATCGCTGGGGCGGGGAGGGTGGTGACGGCGGCCCTGACGAATCCAATACGTTCCCCAGCGGCAGGGAACGAAAGACGAGGGAGCAATATTGGAAGAGTCTTTTTATATGCGTTGATGACGATCAACGTGCAACGGCGGAGAATTAGCAGGGCACATACGTCAAAAAGCCAACGCTACCAGGGAGTGGACAAAGAGGCGGGGTGTTGCAGAAGCAGCAAGGAAAGCAAGACGGCGAAGCAGAGAAAAGCAAATGACCAGTACGAGCGCAGGGGGCAAGGCAGGGGGGGAGCATGTGGCGTTTAGCTGTGCGCGCCCCGTGTGCGAAGACGAGAGCGGCATCTTCATCGGCCAGCCGCGGGCGCAGGCTGTTTTCCTTTGCTTCTTCCCGCGCGCTCGCCTCGGACGATTCGGTCTCGCATTGTTTTCCCCCCACTCTTCCTCACGCGCCTGGCTCCCCTTGCGTTCAATAGTCTGTCCTCGCCCTTGGGAGGGAGGGCTTTGGCTGTTTGAGGCTTAATTTTGGCGCAGCCAGCGACCTACCCTGCAGCACCAGGTGGACCCTCCACCCCGGGTGCCCACTGTTCAGAAGCAAGCAAGCAAGCAAACGCGAAGAAAGCAGACAGGAAGACGCGTCCAGGCGAGACGAAGACATGCACTGGCGGCGACGACTCGTCTGGAAGTATGCAGGCGCAGGGTGGGAAAGGCTGGACCGCGGATACGCCAGGAATGAAGGCCCCTCGTTCCCCCTCAAAAAAAAG
>KN173745.1:294872-312332 GCA_000758425.1 Nilaparvata lugens yeast-like symbiont | reverse complement strand
CCTCGGCCGTGTGTCCCAGTGGGACCTTCCTTTGGTCAACTACTGTCTTTCCCTAGTAGATGGCGTAGCCGGCGCCTGCCTGTCCCTGGGGATTCCTGGAGCCGTCGGAGAAGACCACCAGCTGGCTCGGGGTGGCGCGATCAAGCCACCTCATGAAGTTGTCCGGGCCAGCCGTCCGGCCGCACGCGTCGATGTCCAGACGGGCTTGGCTGCGGTCCGGGGGCGTCCAGGGAGGGAGCAGGGTCCAGTCGGCCAGCTGTGGGTCGACCCGGCGGCGGGCCCAAAGCATGCGGGCCGAGTTCCACCGACGCCGGAGTGGGTGTTCCGCGTCGGCCTCTGCCACCCGGACTGCGAAACGGTCCACGATCCTGTCGAGCCAGGCTCGTGCAGGACCCCAACCGGTCTCCCGAAGTAGCGCGGCTGTTTGGGTGGTGCAGAAAGCAGGCAGGACGGACCTGGCTGCGTCGTTGATAGCCACCTGGACTTTCTCGACCGTGGCCTGTGAAGTGCGGCGAGTACCAGGTCTCTGCGCCGTACAGAAGCGAGGCGAATGCGGACCCTTGCACCGCCTGCCGGGTCAGATCTGTCTTCGGGCCCCAGGTCGTCCGGGCTAGCCGGTTCACGTGTGACGTGATTGCTTTGGCCTTGACCACTGCCTGTGGGACGTGCTCACGGAACAACAGCTTGCGGTCGAAGACGCCTAGCCACCTGGTGACGTCACTGGGCTGGACGAGTTCTCCGCCGACGTCCACCGGCAGCCCCACTTCCTTTTCGCCGCCGTTGGAAATACTGCAGGTCGGACTTGAGCACGTCAAATTGGACCCCGTTCTCCCGCCCCCAGCGGAGGGTTTGGTCCACGGTCGACTGGAGGGCCCTGTGGCACCCTTCCAGAGTGTAAGCCGTCGCCAGGAAGGCCGCATCGTCTGCGTACCCGAAGCGCCCTTTGGTGAGGCGGACGAGGGACGCGATGTAGAGGAACAGTATGAGTGACACAGGCGAGCCCTGCGGCAAGCCACACTGTAGATGGAAGGGTTCGGAGGTGTGGTCCGTCCAGTCGGATGCGGGCCTCGCGGCCGGTGCAAAAGGACCGGACCCAGCCGACGACCTCGGGGGCCATCCCTGCTCCAGCAACCGGCGGGCAAAGCGGCCGTATAAGACGCCATCGAAGGCGCCCTTCACGTCCACTGTGACGATGCCCGCCACCTTCTTGGCCCCAGGCCTCCTCCACATCGCATGCCAGTGCCGTGGTCAGGTCTGTGGCCGACCGCTTGCTCGTGGTCCCGCATTGATCCTTGGCGAGGATGCGTGACTCCAGCGCGAGATACGCGATGCGACGCGCCTGTAAGCGCTCGAGTCCTTTCCCAAGGCATGAAAGAAGGGCAATGGGCCGGTACGACTTGGGTAGTGTACGGTCCTGTTTTCCCGACTTGGGCAGGATCACCACCTCCGCCTTCTTGAAGGCGCGTGGATGCACTTGGAAGCTGACGCATGCTTGGAACAACGCTGTGATGCGCGTGCCCAGGTAAGGCCAAACCTCCTTCAGCACCCCCACGGGGATCTCGTCGATGCCGGGGGTAGTGGATTTGGTCTGGCAGACCGCCCGGCGCGCTTCCTCCAAGCCTATCCTGGCCCAAGGGATCTGTCGGGGGGAGCCGGAAGGGGTGTCTCATCCGGGTCAATGTCTGCCGCCTCGAGCTGGCGCTCCAGGAGCGTTGACCGCAGGAGCTCGACCTTCTGGGCCGGCCAGGCGACCGGGCCCGCACCAGTGCAGTGAGGATCCGTGGATTTGGTGGAAAAGGAAGCATATTTCACGTGACCACGTTAGGGTACGCACATGTAGAAATAGGAGCCCGATAGGCCACAGAAATAGCTTTTCCTTCTCTTTCTTAGACAATCAACCACATTTCCTCAAAAAGCTCTCCTACGCCGCGCGCTGTAGTGACGAGCCCCGAGGGAGCCGGTTAAACCCCGTGGGAAGGATCCTCAACAGCACGCGGCCTGGAGCATCATGTGCTGGTTAGCTCAGTCTGGAGGGGCTACCCGACGTGAAAGCCACCTCCCCAAACCAGGGGCTAATCAAAATATAGAGAACTCGGGCCAAAGGGAGTCAAGATGGAAGACACAAATAAATTGGTCAAAATCATGATTCTCAATTAGGGCGAGTTTCAGTCAACAAAATAATCCACTTGGGACTGTCAGGGGCTGATCCTCGGGCCCGATAGTCTTACCAATACCAATGAGCGTCAAATACGTCGCGGAAGGACCTTGGCTGGAGAGCCACGAGAGAAAGAACCACAGACTGATTACCGTTCGTCGTGCGAGAAACCGGGCTGATTACCGTACGCTGAACGCGTCACTCAATACGATACTCGGAAGCTTGTCTTCTATTCTATTCCCGAGCTTATCTGCCTCTTATCATTCACAAGAAAATGACCTAAACCAATCCCTCTCCTCACTCTCAACTTTGCTCTTGAACCCTGGCTAATTGCACCCTGACCAATGGAAGCCATTGCGAATTGTGGTGATGCTACCAAGGGTAGTACGGTTTCCCTTGTCTAAGCAACACTACTATGCCCTTGAATAAGCTGCGCTTATCCAGCTGAGCATCATGTCAAAGATATCAGCGCTGTGACTCGCTAAGATCAGCTGGCCCGCCCCGTAATGGCTTCGACCTCAGAATATGCCCTAATCACAGGAGACACCGCGACCACTTCACCATCCGTCTTTTTTAGTTTGAACATTTCGCTGTACAACAAACAGATTGATACATCCCGAGGGGGGGGGCAAACCGGTGGCTCTAAATGGCCAGCCGTGTTTTTGCTCTGAAATCGAATTTCAAGTGGCGTGATGGTCTTGAATCGAACCCCGACAAAATCGACTAATATAAACCGTGCCTTATTTTCTCGTGCACAAGCACAGCTTTCATTTCAACCGAAAATTCTTTTGTACACCCGCTCCGGCCGTTGCAGAGCATCCCCTCGCCCTCTATATTCGTCAACTTACGCCGCTAATATGCCCGTTGTCACCTTCACCGGCCCTGTCGTTGTCTCTGGCCTTGATCCTTTCCAAGCCTTTGTAATATTCCCCGTCCTTGCCAACCTGTGGATGTCGCTCTGTGAGAGCACGGTTGAGAGGCATGACTGCCAGTTTCAGCCAGGCGCGCCCTTTACCTGCACGGATAAGGAAACCGGGCTTCTGGCTCAGAAAGTCGTCCGACGTCCGACAATCTTCGGCTTTGATCAAGACTATTTTCATCGTCGTCCCAGATACTTGAGCTTTCATCGACAAGGTCGGTTTCAAGCAACCGCACACGACTCGGATTCCTATCACTATACTAAAGCACCCTATCACCAACGCCTCTGAGTATAGCGATGTCATGGCGCGCTATACTTCTACCGAGAAACGCCAATGCTACCCCCAGCGGCGTTTTCAGAGGCTGGCGCCAGTGGATTTGTCTCCGGTCGAAGGCCTGCGCAGGTCATGGGTTTTTGTCAACTGACCTTGTAGTTGCCCGAAAGTAGCGCGCGCTCCACGCAGCGTGTGGAGTTTTCTTCATAGAACGTTAAATACATCAAACCATGGGCTGCTTTTGCCCCAAATAGCCTATCCCTTACTGGCGCCATGCCCGAAACGCCGTAGTCGTTGGCTCCGGCCCTTTCGAGCCAACGACTGTTTTCTCCAGGACAGCCACTACGACGCCGAGACTGAAAATGACACAGATGTTTGTTGCGCCGCCCATTGGCCAAGACTAGCTATTCCTGCTTGTCCTAATCTGTCTCGGCCGTACCGCATCCGCCAGCCACGCGAAAAAAATTTAATAGACCATTTGAAGCGGCAAGGTCAAAAAACAAGGCTTCACCCGCTAAATGCGTAGACAGTCAATGCAAACACAATGGCGCATAGTTACGGATTCCTGCGCATATGTTGTGGCCTATCATCTGCTGTAAATACAACTGTCCGGTAACCTCATTGATTATACTGATACTGTCTCTGTATCTTGCAAAGCTTCAACTCTTGCTCTGTCTGGGCCGCATCGCATCCGCCAACTACCTATTATATATCGAAAGACCGATTGGAGCACCAAGAACGAACAGAAATGCTTCACTCGCTAGCTATAAAAGGCATTGTGTTGCAGTCACAATAATGCATCCTTACGGACTTCTGTTACGTGAAAATGAGGAGCATAGCCGCCAACGCCGCTGCGCTCGCTCTGTGTTGGGCCGCAGCTCCCATGACTAACATGCCGGTCCGATCTTGGGTAACCAGGCCTTCGAACTTTGCCGTTTCCTGTGCGGATATTTCGGTTGCGATCGCGAGCACGGGGCCGTCAAGTTTCTGCTCCGTACTGGAGGCAAAGTCGACCTTGCGACGAGATTTGGCCGAATACTGCTCGCCATAGAACATGAGCTCATGCTCAGAGGTCACGTGAGTTCTGAACAGCCTGGAGGGCGAATCAAGAGCGGAGCCGAAGTCAATGCCCGAGCCGTGTCCGGGGCCGAAGCCAGAGCCAGAGTTGACGGTAGGGCCAGAGTAGGAGCCAGAGCCTGAATCAGGGGTGGAGCTGGTTCTTGAACATATTCCAGAGGCGCAATCTAAACCTGACTAGGGGGTGGCATCAGGCTGAGCCGGCGTGTGCGTTGAGACGGCAGCTGGTAGGCCAGCGTGCTCAAGCTTGAAAGCGCAGGGAAAGCCGACGGTAAAACATCCCAGGACGAGACATTTGAAGCTATTCAAGTACGAGTCAACCGCTTTCTGCTCGAAAACTTCAGGTGAGATAGGATGAGCCGTCTGTATACTTCTTGTGCCCAAGGTTGGCGTGCTCATGGGCTGCAACTTTCCCATCATTGTTGCGAAGCGGCATGGTCTAACAGTGTCGCAAGAATGAGAGCTGGGTACCGCAGTGGCATTCTCGATTGGAAAAAACAGTGATTTGTGCTCGACGGCTGGAATATTGAACGGCTTGCCCCTTTGGAGTCAGTTTGAGAGTTAAAGTTATAGCCAGACGGATACATCCTGTCCGTAGAGGTTGCTGAGAGTGATTGTCTCCCTGCAGATGATGGCATCATCGTTCGCCTCAAGCTATCGCCGATGTTAGGATTGTATGATTCAGCGGTACTATAGAAAGGGCTAGAAGCCGAAGTGACAGCGGCCGCGACAGGCAGCGATGTCAACCGGAATGCCGTGACGTTTGACGGCTTGCTTCTGTCTGAGTCAGGACTTTCAGTGGCTTGGAGTGCAGAGCTAGAAGTGCTGTTGGACCAGGCCGACGAAGTCGTATTACCATGATGGCCCACGCCAGAAGTATGTCGACTCAACCCGATGCCAACGCTATGATTAGTTCTAGGGTCAGAGTTAGGCTTGGGTGCTTGTATGGGCAGAAATGAGCTGATCTTGTCATCATCTTCATCTTCAAAAACAATTTCATCATCCTTAGCTTCATCTTCCTTGGCAGAGGCAAAGAAGTCGGTTGACAATGTCGATGAATTCGAGCCTGATAGAGACTTCAATTCTTAGACAGAACTCACGCCATGGGATGTTCGGTTCGACTTGAAACGGGAGATAGTGCCGTTGAGGGCACAGCCATGTTCGGGAAAGTTGGCATCAGTCGGCTTTAGCCCCAAATAGTGGCCCCTGCGACTGAACCACTCAGGGTGATCTTTTGGGAAGTTGGGATCAGATGACCGGGGACCAATCTAATAACGCTCGAGAAACCATTCAGGATGATTCTTGGCGCATTCAGGGAATTTCGCAAAATGGTCGTAATTGTCTGGTCTATCTGAGGCAGAAGCAGAGCTATGGTCAGGTAAAGTGCTCGAGTCCGAGCGCCAGGATGCGGGCTCGGACGACAACCGGCTGCCATGGGAGCCATCTCTCATGATTTTCTTAAAATCGATCCCCGACTCTGCGTACAGCTTTGCCGCTAATTGCTCAGTGTAGGCGTCGTAACCGCTCCTTAGGCGACTTTGAATGGGGGGAGGTTGAGCAGTAGGGCGATGAGCTACCGAGGCCAGGTCAACTGATTTGAAAACAGAACCGGATCCAGAGTCAATTGCCCTCTTCAGCTGATTAATTGGGTTGGGCAAACGTCTGGTGTAATCCACCAAGTTTAAGGACCTATCCAGGATTTGGAGGCCTCTGCTGGCGGAAGAGAGAAGTGAATTGGGGCCGGTGTAGTCGTCTTCCAGGCTCTTCATGCACAGTCTAGCGAAGTTGCGAGCATAATGAGCCTTGAAGGTAACTGTCGTTATTTTCCAGGGTGACTAGGTCGCCAGAAATGGTGTCTTGAGCCGTGCATGCCCGAGCTCGGTCGCTGCAACTAACGCGAAAACGGGGAGGATTGATATCTCTCACGGCCATGTTTTTCAAATCTCCAACGAAGGGATAAGGGTCTCCCGCTTTCAGTTCTTCGACGCCGGGAATTTTCTGGTAGATAAAGCCCCGGGACGTGTAGCCTATAACCATTTTTCTCTGAAATCCGATATTGCTTGATCAAAGAAGTGACCGTGTTGTTCACGGAATCAGATGTTCTCGGAAAATCAGAGAAAAGAGGTGCGTTGTACACTAATACTTTAGGTCCATGCTTGACATAATCCATCAAACGCCAAAAGTCTATGATGGGAACGAGGGTTTTGTAATCGTAGTGTTCTGCTGAAGCATATTTAAAATCTATCGTGAGCAAGAAGTGATAGCCACCGTAGTCGTCTTTGGCCCTATCAAGCTCATTTTGAATTTCTACCACTTGTCGGGCGGTGTGTTTTGTGCCATGTAAGAGGCCGAAGTCGATGCCGTCGAAACCGCCATCGAGCATGACCTTGACAAACTTCTGAGTATTTAAACCGAGCGTGGATGGTATAGCTAAGAGTACTTTGACATTTCGGTGTTTTTGCTTATAGTGGAAGAGCTTGATCCACTCATCATTAGGGTCCTCAGCTGTAAACTATAGTTAGACCACTTCTCTCCTTTAAATGAAATGTAGCAAATACAAAATAGCAATTATTCGAGGAGATCAAACCTACTTCCTCCTCGAGCAGCAATACGAGGAGCATTTAAATAGCTGTATTAGTGAAGCTGTCAGTCCCTGCCAGATACTTCTTCATGCTCCCTCGCGACGTGCTTACAATTCAGAGGCCCTGTACCATGATTAGCCTAGTCTAGAACACGGTATACCCTTCCCTTCTTGTCCGGCCGGGAATTTAGGCGGCCATGATAAAACTGGCGTGTGACCCCTAGCCGGCGATTAACTTACTCGTGAGCGTCAACGCGATAATTTTCGTAATATTGCCGAGGATGAAAAATTATATGAGTGATATGGCTGCTGTTAATCGACGATAATACTTTGTCTGCGTCAAAACTTGATATACCGTGAGTAAAATGTTTTCCAATGTATGAATGATGAGACTATTCACCCAGTAGGACTTCCAACATGGACCATATTGACCCAAGCAGTGACATTTGTGTTGAAGCCTGACTCTTTGTCTGATGCCTCGCCATGTGCCAACGAAAAAAGGACTGGAAATGGGGAGCAAAGTGGCAATAAGCAGTACTTGCATAGTGGGCAGAATTTGGGCGTCTGATTGACTTTGTCTCTTGAGTTATCTCTAATCGTTACACGTCCACGAAAAGCAATGATGAGCGATTGTTCTATAATACAAGGCAGTAAAGTCATGGGAAAGACGAGCTTGGAAGAAGAACATCAAAGGCGCAGGCAGTAGTAAGCTCCTGGATGATGAAAGATCGTAGCTCCACTTTGCATCCCTTCCCGCTTCGTCTTTCAGTAAGAGAATTGTGGATATATACTCTGCTGTTCCCTTTCATCATCGCCGTGACGATCATTTCTAGATACGTAAACATACAAGACGACTGGGCGTGAGCCACGCACCGGGGGGTTTCTCAAACGTTAAGATGAACAACACCATAGTATCGGTCGGGCCCGAGGCGCGTATCACTGGACTCAAGAAGAATGATGACCTTTTCTCGATGAGTTACGCCGACAGCCGCCGGAAGGGCATGAGCTACTGACAGCCGTTTCTGAGCTGACGGAATGTGTGAACCAGAGACTCCGGATCAGCGGGTCACTCGATTCGAGTCTATGTAGACCCGGGCTCCTTTGTCTTCTCATAGAAGCTTCTCAACACGCTCCTTCATCTCATCTGCGTTAATAGAGGGGGACTTCTGTCAAGAAACCGAGACCTGGCCACTTTATTTTTAGTCCAAGCGCGAACCCATCGGCAATGCTGCTCGCGAGTGGCATTCTTTGAATTTGGACGGCAAGATTTCGTCTTTCTTCCACAGTTATAGAGCGTGATTTTCGTGTCGTGGAACAAATCACGCACGTGCAATGCTGTCGGTGCTCACATATCTGGCGTATCAGTGCTTGTATCTATCGTCGCGCGTGGAAGTCAAGCTAAAGGGCGGAAGCGACGAGTATGCTGGCTGTTAAAGAAAAGTTAAGTATTATGTTGACCTTATTCTTATTGTTCTCCTCTTACTCGCATGGCTCTGCTTCATGTGATGATTGGGAACCAAATCAACAAAGCATGGCTTTCTATCTTTGAGTAACGCACGGCGTAAAATATATCAATCCATCAATCAAATTTCCTTGAGTAAATAGTGAAACCACGACCAAACAGGGCTTGGCGTCTGTGTATTTTAAGGCTTTACGTTTGCGTTAGTGTGTGGAATGGTTTATTTCTCACTCAATACGCGTATTGTTTCCTCTGAAAAAAATTTTTGCGCATAAGTCTTGTTGGAGCCGTAACAATGGCGTCATATATATATATATGTGTGTGTGTGTGTGTGCGAGTGTGTATGTTGGGCATACTTGAACGCCTTGAGACGGGGGACTAAGGTATGGCACCGCGACCGCCTCCCTGCGGAGCATATGGCGTACGGCATCTATGTACGGGAGCCAATCCAGCCACGAGAGTTGTATTTCCAGGCTAGCGTGAAAAGGTGGTCCATGTAGGCTTGGCCATTGTGTCAAACACAGCCTGGCGCCATGAAGTCGTTCGGAGGGGATAATTAAGGCACCCGCCCTTCGCGGGGTCTGCCGGTAAACCAAGATCACGTGGTTTTCCATTACGCCATTACATACCAAATTAAGAGTATAAGCGGGATCGGAAACGGAAACGGGATGGCTTGGTAGAGAATTAGTATAAAAATGGGCACAAAGCGGAATCGGAATTACTCGTGGTACGAGATCCGGGTCACGGTAGCGAAGGCGCCGTCGTCTCTGGCGTGGTTCTTAAGAAACGCGGCCGTGAGCCTGCCCTGTGCCTGGGGCACATGTTGCGGAAGGACGAGTCGGATAACATTTTCAGGAAGGCTTTCGCATTGGGGCTCTGGCATGGGCAGAGCATCTTTCCAACTGAGGCCTGTCCACCGAGAACAGGACCTGCGGCAATGCAGCAGGTACGTTGATATTTTGCATTTGTCGCTAGTAGAACAACTCGGCATCTCGGTAGTTGAACCGTTCGTGGTAGCCGACAAAATTCCCATGCCCTCCGCTCGGGAGGTCAGGATGTGGTCAAGGCTCGCTCGGGGGTTTGTCAGATCCCACTAGTCGGTGAAGGGCGCAGCTCTGCGGGCATGGTGTGCGACTCACATGGGCGAGGTATGGGATTTTTTGCGAACTGCCACGCCATTTCAAGCAGTAACTCGATGCGAGGAATGCTGGTTTCCCTGTACCGGGCAGGGACCCGTGCAATGGTGTCATATTTCGTCGTGCCTAAATACGACGTGCCCGCGGAGGGGGGCGTCGGCTCTTTTGGACAAATAAGCGGTTCAGTTGATTGGTTTCGTCGGCATTGTGTTGCGTGTCAGGAGCAAAGGATCCGGGCGCGTCATAGCCGAAGCGGACTAAGGGGATTTCTTGGGGAGCCAGATACTGAAAAAACCAGCAGGAGGCGATTGAGATGAAGAGGGGGAGTAACTGGGAGCGAGGCCCGTCAGATGCAGTATCCGGATGCGGTTCAGTTAGTGTAGGTAGGCCTGAAACCTGCGGCTGGGACGAGGCTGGCAGCGGGCCTCCCTGCCAGCCTCGCCAACAACGCCTGAACGGCCCCACCGGTGGCGTGCTTCAGGGCGCTGAGCTTGGGCCTGACACCTAAAGTTTTCAGCTTATAACTAAAAATTCACCGCATAAGGGCTATTGAGTGGGGTATCTGAAATGCAGCACTCTTGTATTCATGGGCACACAGAAACCGAGAGCATAGTGAGAGAGATGATGTGCATATATTGTTTTGACAATCCGTCTATGTCCTGCATCGGGTCCGAGTGCCCGAGAATAAGATTGCGGCAAAGCCCATACTGTCGCCTGGCCGTGCAAGTATACCGGGGTGACAAAAGTTGATGAACGCCCCACATCGCGAGTTGCGGCCGCGTCTTGACTCGCACACCACCATCACCCGATCCCAACCCTATCGAGCACGTTTGGAGCGCTCTCAAAGAAAAGCTTCTCAATGTGTTGCTTAGTCTGCGAAAATTAATAAAAAATTAGGCCGCAATTTCGGAATTGAACGTGTCATCAATTTTGACGTGAGACGTCTGCCACAAAGACTGTTTGGTGGTCTTGTCGCCTCAATGCCGCGTCGGCTAGCAGCTGTACGTCAAATACGGTGTTATTTTACACGATACTAATCCAAAAAAACCATCCAGATATGTATTGAGCTTCAGTTTTGAGCAATGATAAGTCGAGATATCTGCACTTGAAAATCATGCTGCTGAATGTAGGATGGCGTAGTGGGGTCGCACGTTCGCAGACTGTTGTCACCTCGCCTCATCTATACCGGTGACAGTTGTGGCAACGATGGTTCTCGCACTGAAAGAAGAGTCTATGGATCACGCCACAATTTCATAATTTTTTCAATTTTGCAAAGGTGAGTCGATCCCCATGTTCAAAGTACGGCGAGTGGTCCACTCGCGTCGTGCCTGGCCCAGTGGTCACGATCTGTCAAATGGACGATTGTCACAGATGTGGAACAGAAGTTCAGTGCTTGATGGGACTGAAAATTCTCGTTACTCCCTTCTAAGCTATGGCATTCAGATATCTGTATATCTTTGTAAGAGATCAATAAAAGGATTCATGACATCAGCGTCATAAAAGATGAAGCATTAATGACATCAGGGCCATCGACGATGGGGTTAGCGATTAGGTAACACAATCCGATAGGCGCTCATCCTATATATTTATAAATTGAGCCTGATCGTACTGATGGTGCTGCATCGGCGGCAAAGAGAGAATGATGCCATCGCGATCACGGTTGGGAGACAGAAGCAGCATGTTTGATGGTGTTTAAGACAAAACAGGGAATGGAAAAAGAAAAATGGAAAGAGAATGACCATATGGAACACACTACTAAGTAGCAATAGCTAACAGGTGTTCGAACATGTGTTGAACAGCTCATATCAAGCCTGACTTAGCATCTCGGCACGAAATTTCAATACGCTCCGTTACACAGGGTTGGGAAACAGACGCAGCGTGTTTGATAGTCTTTAAAAAAACGCGATCGAGCGATGTGAAGAACAAGGAGTGGCAAAAGAAATACGAAATAACCATATGAAACATACTACTAAGTGGCAATAGCGAACAGGTATTCGAACAGGTGTTCAACACTATCATACGGACCAATGCTTGCCTCACCATACAAGAGAAATGACATGCACAAAACTTATTGTCACAATTCGTGACTTGCGGTCAGCACGGACAAGGGGCACACGGCAGGGACGGCTTGGAAATGAGGCTTTATCAGGATGCCTATACCAGAAGACTACCGTGCCCAACATGGTTGGGAAATGAGGTCTTACCGGGATGTCAGTGCAGGGAAGGCTTTGGCTTTGTAACGGTCTATATATGCGGTGGTGATCCTCAAGTGAGAGGAAAGGAGGAGAAAGGAACAAGGATTCTTGACACCTTAATCGATTACAAGAGCGTGCGCCACGCCTTGCATTGGAGCTATGGGGCAAGGCGTATGAATAAAGGACTTTAAAAAGGACTTGGAACTTCTGGCTCGATTTCCAATGTTAGAGAACACACTAGGCACGGCTGAGGCTCGTGACTATGGTTGTATACACAGCCTATTACTTTGCTTGGGAGGGGACAGGAAGCTATCTCGTCTCAGGGAAAAGGAGTCGCTGTGGGTAACATTCTTGTGGGTAACATTCTGGCCGATTGCCTCGATGAGTCAGTTGAGCCCCTGAACTTAGGCCAGACCTAACCACAGGGGACAACCTTCGATAGATGTCAGAGTGTGGTCTTACAAGTTGTTCAATAAGATGGGTAGTATACAACCCTCCCTCTCCTTTGTCTTTCTCTTTTTTCTTTTGGGATGATAGAACCAGACAGATAGAATCAATTCAGTACTTTGCTATTCATTTTACACACGTATACGTTGATTGCCTTCCAACAGTCGCTATTAAAAACATGCCCTTGCCAAACCGGTGGTTCTACCAACCTACTGGCCTCGCCACTTTGATCCAGTAGTCTGCCCTGCCATTACTGAATGGACTTGCCTCTTGACTTCGGCCAATATTTCCCAAACCCGTTGGTGAAATCTACGTAGGCCTTTGAGGATCTTAGTCTCAGTTCTGCACGCGGAAACCTCGGGGCCTTCTTCCTACAGCGCTGAAGCTTGTAGGTAGGCTCGTTGAGGTAGGTGGGTGGATGGATCAATTTCCTCTACCTACGGTGCATCTCTCCCCTGAGTATATATAGTTTATGGTTTCTGTGCCTACCCTGTCCGAAATGACCGGATCCCCCAAATGCAAGAAAGTCACGTGTCTAGCACTGGCGGCTGGAATCCTCCGAGTTCTCGACTTCCAAATAAAGTGGGCCATGGCACGGGTAGTCCCATCAGGCGTCGTTTTGTCCGATCAAACAACTTCAAAATCTTGCACTACCGACCCTCTCGACAGCCCAGCATATTCGCTCAGCAACCATGCTTTCTGCCGAGATCTTACTATTTGAACCACAGCGATTTTTTTCGCCTGCAAACGGTAAAGTTTCGCGGAAACCATGCCCAAACTTCCGTCTGTTGCGAAAGCATTTGAATTATTGTTCTCTTTGTTCGTTACATCGCTTGGTGTCCCAACTCATGGCTTGCAGTCGAACAGAGCCGACAAAGCATACAGCCAGCACGGGCATGACCTATTCAACGCGAGCCAGAAATGATGTCCCGGCAATGACGCCTGTACTGGAAGGCTGCCTTCATGAGACGCGACCTTGATGAGTCTGCCGTCACGACTCACGATAATACGGTGGGTGCACGACCTGTAAATGAGACCTTACTCGAGCGCCTGTGTCGGAAGACTCAGACGTGGTGTGAACATGAGTCTACCGTTGTGAGTCACGGCATGACGGTGACCGCACGGCCGGGAAATGAGGTCTCGCCCAGAACGCCAGCACATAGAAGGCTTGGGCTCTGTAAAAGTCTATAGATACTATGATGATGCCCAGCGTAACGGAAAAGTGATCTCTTTAAGGAAGGAAACTCCTAGAAAAAAGATCACCAAGAGTCATACGCAGCCTCCCTCTGACCCTGCTTCTTACACTTGGGCTTTGCCGCTAAATATTTCATGATGTTTGTTGTTGAGGTGCGTCTTAAGGGCTCAAAGGTAACCGGTTGCTGATGTCGACTTTAGATCCTCAGCGGGTTGAGGTGCACGCATACTAACTCAGTGGTGCACCACTCCCAGCCGACCTGGCCACAATTGACATATTTGGTGCGCTCAATTGATCTAAGCATGCCTGATATAAGCTCCCTGTACCAAGCGTTGGCCTCTGGATTCAGGGTTACCAAGGAAGTCGCTGTTTGGACCCTCTGAAAAGTCTGGTGAGTCGGGCGTAGCCCTCGGGGTGGCATGCGTGGCATCTCACGAGGAAGAGGTCTTATGTGTATCATGGTGCTTCTCTGTGCGTAGAGTCAAATTCCTCTTATTTCGTTCCTGCACTACTTGATTGAATAAACCGAGAGCAGCGCGTTTAGTGACGCATTCGAGGCTTAATATTGTGGTGGCGTCGGTGGGTTCACCAAGTGCACAATGTGGTGCATTTTGTCCCACACTTTGACGAGTGATGCCTCGGTGTGTGACAAGAGGTCTTGTGCCTGTAAAGTGCACGCACCTATCGTCGTCAGCCTCTCCATTCTGATCAATTTGGTCATTCCTATAGCCTGATAGGCTAGCATCTTGATTTTTCCAGGCTTTAAAAACGCGATGCCGGTAGCTGTGAAGCTTCAGCAGCCCCTAAGAGGCGACTACGACGCCCATCGCTGTCTCCCTCTTCTCCTTCGCGTTTTTCTGTGACAGCTGTAGGGCCGGACTTTTTCTGTGGGGCGGTTGTGGTAGGTTTCCGTGGAGCTTCCTGATATTCAAACAGTACTAGTGTTGCTCCCTTTGGGCACACAAGTACACGCATTCGGATCTTTCTAGGCACCGTCTTGATGTTTAAATTGACATAGGGCCAGGCTTCTTGGCGCGAGCATGTTGGACACCACTGGTTACACCATTTGACTCAGTTTCCCGACCTGAGGCAATGAAATTGGCCTTGGGGGAAAGTGCCGACCGACTTCGTTCATCGTGCCGGTGGTGAAAGCTTCTGCTTTGCGGTCGGGTGACCGTTGGGGCCCGTGCTAAATTCCCATAAAATCGACGGCACATCTCGGGGTATTTCGGTATCAAGGTCGGGCATAAAAGATGAGGGTGGAAAATTCAAGGGCGCCTCATTGAAAACACATGGTCCGGACGCCCAGCAGAAAGTGCGCATACGCTAAGCCATCATGGCTCCGGTCATACCAACCGCCTCCATGTGGCTTACCAGCTTCTTCACGCTTGTCCACTCCTCGTTCTTGAGGTTCTCTTTGCCTCCCAGGCCACTGGCCACTTCAAACACTGTGAGCGACCCATCAATGCCTCCAGTGGCGAGGCGTCTGCCATCATTAGGCTCCCAAGCGACTTTGTTCAGGCTCTTGTGAAGCATCGTTCGACCATCCTGGCGTGCGCTGGGCGATATTTTGGAAATGGGTTCCTCTGTCTCCAGCGCAATATCCCAGAGTTCCAGCCACCCAGCGCCGTCTACGAGAGCAAAGATGCTCGGCTTAACAGGCGACCACTTAGCATCGTAGACGACATCTTCGCGGACGAAGTCCATCAGCGGTGCCATATGGTCATCTCCGCCGCCCATGGTTGACGTTGCTGCCGGGGCCCGCACTTTCCACAACTTGATGCTCCAGTCAAGCGACGACGAGATGACTAGATCTCCTAAATCCACAGGCCCCCTCGCAGGGTGGAAGTCGACCGACATGACCGGAGCCGTGTGGCCCTTGTAGCTGATCTGTTTGTCGACCCCAGCTTTCGCGCCGGCACGGTTGTACCGTTGGCAGGGGAAAAGTGTTCCCTCTTCACTTCCGACGAGAAAGAAGGTAGGGTCTGTTGACGGAAATGAAAGACAGGTGGGACTGACGTTCTCGATGGCTACCTTGGTTTGAGTGGGGTTCATGAGCTCGAGAAGCTCTTGGGGCTGCGCAAAGACATCCATGCTCCAACCACAGACCACACCATCGGTCGAACAGGATATGATATTGTTCGCATTCTGTGTCCCGACAATTTCGACGGAGCAAATCGGATGTGCGTGGCCGTAGCCCGTCAGGGGCGTTTTTTGGACGGGAACTGCCTTTTCTCTAGTGTCCCATAGCAAGACCTGGCCACTGTAGGAGCCGCCAACGATGAGGTTGGGGTGGTAAGGAGAGAACCTCGCAGTCAAAATATCCGACTGTGCCGTAAATACATACTCCGGCCGATTATGCATGTGCGTGTTCCAGACCTGAACGAGGCCGTCAGGTTCGTGCGGCGCGGTGGGGTTTTTGGTGTACGAAGCGAGAACCAATTCGCTGAACTTTGGCGAGAAGTCTATGCCGCTGATCATTCGTTTTTTGGACCAACGTTCGTCGAAAAATTGGGCCATTTCCTTGATCCTATGGCTTCCACGCCCCCCCGTGTTGTCACCGTCGTCGTCATCATCTTGATCCTTGCCTTGCAAAGCGTAGTCGATGAGAATATCGTAAGTCTCCTGGTCTATCGCTCGTTCAATCACCTTTGTTGACTGTTCTAAAAAGTCGAAAAACTCTTCGGATTGAGTCACGGCCTCGAGTTCTTCTGCAGACAGCTCCCTAGATGGGTAGTTGACTGCCTCCTGAGACGAAGCAGGTGCATGTCTGTCCACAAGGAGCTGCTTTGTAGCTCTCAGCTCTTCTTCCATTTCCTCCCGAATATTTTGACGAAGCTCCTCTTCTCGATCCCGCTCCTTTCGGCTGGGCTTCTTGCTAGGAGTGGAAATGCAACCGGACGTATTGTCCACGTCTGATGTCAATAAATGCGCTCTCGTTCTTGCAGGCGAGCTCCATTCGTCAGTCGTCTGGATACCTTTGCTATAGAAAAAGCTTTCTTTGACTGGTGAGGGAGGACATTCGTAAACGGTGGTCAAAGGTACGGTGGAAAGAATTGTATATGGTGAAGTAACGGTATATCCGTTCTGCTGAGCCACAAACTCGGAAGTTGTGTTGCTGATCTCGCTAGCACTGAGCACACTGTTTGGTCTGCTGGCGCGAGGGGCTGGCGATGCGGCGCCTCCCGTTGCTGTGGAGGCTGGTCTACTCTCACCGACCAGACTGTTGATGAGTGACTCTATTTCGCGACGGTTATCCGCTCGACCTGGGGGGGGAGAGGCCAGCTATACAAGTGGAATGCGCCAACAGGAATAGCGTCAGCGCATAGTCAAGCGCGAGTGTAGCGGCTTGGGGATACCCACGTCGCTTGATCCGCCATGACTGGAGCGACCGGCCGCCGACTGCGTGGCACGAAGTTCTCTTTGCCGCTTGAGCTCTGCGAGCTTTGCTTTCTTCGCAAGAATTTCATCTCGGCGTTGTTGCATCATAGCCGTCGCGCAGTCTCATCGCGAGACGATTCTTGGGGGGCTGGCGGGTGACACGTCGAGGCCAGCTGTAAAAGGCTGCAACAGACCAGGTCCACGCCGGAGAAAGTCGATGTTTGAAAAAAAGCCGAATACCGTGAGGTTGAGGACTTACCTGGCCGCTTAAGTCCTTCAATCAATATTATGGGCTGATTCAGCACGTTCGTTTGTCGCGAATGCATGAACAGATGCTCCTCCGTGCGAATCCAGAGCCTGCGCATGATAGACGCAGTCACTCCTTCCTACCGTGCCCCCTCAAAAGAAACCGTTCAAGTGCGCTTGACACGTGATGCCTATTTATGAGCCAGTACAGGTAACTATTAGCGACTATGTATCGTGTACGGAGTCAACCCTCCCCCGAAAAAATGTTCAGCTTCTCGCTTCTGTTAGGTTTCGATAGTGCCATTATTCTATTCACCATACTACACTAACACGCCACAACTCCGCGAAGTCAACTGGCCCTCGACCTCAACACCACCAGCACCACTCTCTTCCCC
>KN173745.1:273465-294396 GCA_000758425.1 Nilaparvata lugens yeast-like symbiont | reverse complement strand
TTTCGGGAGGGTTGTTTTAAGGATCAGTGGCTCGAAGCCGGGTGAAGCACAAGCACAGGTGTCACGTGGTGTAGCGCGGCAACACGCGTGTATAATAGGGCAAATGACCGTAGCCAGCTTTCTGCTTTTGGGAGTGATCAATCCTCCACCAGACCTTGAAGAGCCTTTCCTGCAAGCTGCGCGCTGTAAGGACGAGGCACCGGGATCGTCGGCGGATAGACGAATTCCAGAAACCTCAAATTTACTGACCTTGACGTATAACTACATACGTACGAGTCTACCTCGGAGGGCGCGCTATTGAAAATGGGGTGACCACATGGTTAACGCTCGCTACCTGCTGGGATTTGCTACAATCATATGCGGGAATTGTGAGATGGAGCCTGCGCTACCCAAAGCAGCCTAGTCAGGTACATTATAGGGCTTTATATGGTTCAACAAAATCATACGTGTATATTTTTAGAAAAGCCTGGGGTCGACCTCATCGCCCGCTTCGCCCGACGTCATCTACTGTCCCATTCGCTCGGCTTCCCCATCACCCACGTGCGCCATGCGTCGCTGCCGACTGCTTATCGCTGGGCCGGGAGCTTCACATACTTCCCGCTATACGCCTTCCTCACAACTCGCGAACACTCCACTGCCTTTGGGCTTCCCCGCTTCAAAGCGGCTGTCAGTCCAGCCCATCCAATCCAGCTCAGCTACCTGAAGGAGCGGCGTGTGCTCAACGTCCGGGTGCAGAGCGAGGTGGATTTCGCTGCCACTCTCGCAGCTGTGCTAGACGGCCTTAATCGTCACCCACGCGTAAATGGCAGTGTCGTTGAGCCCCTGGAGAACGAAGATAGGGGCGGGTGAACGATCTCCCCTGGCCGGCGCCACCGAGTTTTGCCAGTCGAGAAGAGACCCTAACAACAATTCTGGGAGGTATTTAGGTGTTTCTTTTTTCGCAGGGTGTGCTGGGAGGCAATTACGGATACGTATCCAAGGTAGAACAAAGTAATGAATTGATTCAACTGCGATCGATCTCAGGTCCAGGAGCTGCAGTGCCCGCTCATGACTATTGATTCCTGTCTCTTCTCAAAGAAGAGAAAAGAGAAAAAGAGAAAGCTGAAAAACCAGTAATACCAGGTATTTAGGATCATGCCCCTTGTCCGTGCTCTTTCTCTCTGAGGGGCCCAAGGGTCTCAGGGGCTCAGGGGTTCAAACAAGGCAACAGACCACGATTCATACCCAGTGTGCCTTTTTGCCTGGCTACAGAAGGCCCTCTTTGACGTGTCCATACAAATTTGTCTGCAACGAGTTTGCATAAGACACCACAATAACTTATCACATAATGTGAAGCTATTCACGAACAATGTCTTTTGCCATAAAATTCAAGTTGAAATCCATTTCTATACGCGCGACGCCGATAAAGCGCCTCAGCCTCTACCTTTCTATCTATCGCATCCCAGCTAGCAATACCACCATCTTCATGTGCCGCTTCCGCTACCGCCGCCGCCGACAGTGAGAGACGTGCATGGATGGAATCTTTTTTGTGGTCCGGGCCGGCCAGCTCCTCATCAGACGCTTCAGAGTCATACGACGTACAGACTACTGAGACGTACGAGGCTGCTTGTGCCTGTCTCGTACGCATCGCCTTGAACATAGATGTGGGCAAGCCCATGCCTCGTGTTAGCGATGGCAGCGGTAACAGCATTGTCGTGGTGTGAGTACGGCCGGCGCATTGTGGTGGCCTCATAACCTCGCTGCGCTTGATGCATTCGGCAATATCGTGTGATGATAAGTGTCGCCGTGTGCCGCGGCGGTCTCCAGCAATCGATGATGAATTTGGATCCGGTGTTCTCGTTGTTCTCGTGGCTTTGCCCAGCAATATGGCCATACAAAGTTATGATGAGATTAGTCCTCATTGGAGGCGCGGATGGGATCAGCCCGAGCCCGCTCGAAGAATTGTTCTTCGGTCGCCTTAGTGGATGGAGCCAAGGTGGTGTGGTTTGATAGACCAGTGCGCAAGGCGTGGCGGTCTTTCAGGATGGTCAGAGCCGCTTCCAAGAGCAGAAGCCAGTCAGGGTTCCGATTAAGGGCCCAGCAACGGATACCATCGAAGTCGCCTGACAGCTACGTGATCAAGCGAGAAGGCTATGCGTCGTAAGACATGTACGCCGTGAACAGGGCGTTTTGGATGAGATCCAATTTGTGAAGCACGGATCTGTCCGCCCTGATCAGGCGTCTTTCTGGGGTAGGAGTGACGCGATTTTTGATGCTAACAGCATCCTCGCTGACCTGTCGTCTAAGACCACCATTGTATAGATGAATAATGTGATTGCGACGCTGGTTGTTGAGCAGTTGGTTTCGATGTCTACTATGAGTGATAGCAGGAGCGAAGTCGTGATTATGCGACTTGCCAGGCGATCGCATGGTCCATTACCCCCGTGGTAGACTAGATAATAAGCTTGTTACTAATCGCAGGCGGTCATCTGGATGCTCGTCCTGCGGCGCCGCTTGGAAACTGAAGACTAAGAATGGCATCTATGGCAGAGAAAGGATTCTCCCGAACGTCTGTCACGTTGGCAGAGCAAGATGCTGTAGGAGAAGCGGATGATTCTTTCATGTTTCTGCGGGTAAAGCGGTGGCACGAAGAGTAGTCCTTATAGCTCGATAGATAGAGAGGTGGAGGCCGAGGCGCTTTATCGGCGTCGCACGCATAGTAATAGATTTTAGCTTGAGTTTTATGGCAAAAGACGTTGCTTGTGAACAGTTTCACATTAGGTGATGAGTTAACTTTACGTGGTGTGTCTCATGCAAACTCGTTGCATACAAATTTAGATTCCTGGCTTGACCTCAGCCACAAGGAGCCCACTTTGAGGTGGCCAAATAGCGCGAGCCGGGTGGTCTAATAAAGAGAGCCCTTTAAGTAACATCTAACTTAATTAGTTAGCTTTCAGGATAGTGCAGCCTTTCGACTGCTGTCGATATTCTCATCATCAGCATGCCCATCACCATCCGCCAAGCGCGGCTGGTACCGCAGTGGACCGCCTCTGCCACCACCGCTGCTGGCGCTCGAGATAATTCGGACTCAGATTCGGACTCGGAAGATGGCGGTGCAGACCTTGATGGCAACATGCCCATGCGCGAGCCGAAGCACCGGCGCGCAGACCGCACCGGCGCCGACGATGCCTATGAAATCTTGACGCCCGGCAGCGTCATTACGTCAAATTCACAGTGGATGCGGTAGGGCTTGGACGACCCCATCGAATTTTGCACTTGTGCGTTGTATGCCGGTGCGTACTATTACTGACCATCAAGGCAGTGGTCACGGAACCTACATTCCAACTCACTCATCCTCGCACTCGATCATCGTCTCCTCCCTGGCTGGTACGCTTACGCGTACCAACAAGCTCCTCTCAGTGCAGCCACTGCGCGCGCGCTACGTGCCCGCAATCGGCGACCTCGTGGTTGGGCGCATCGCCGAGGTCCAGGCAAGGCGATGGCGTGTCGACGTGGCGGCCAGCCAGCTCGCCATTCTACAAATATCGGCCATCAATCTGCCCGGTGGCATCCTCCGCAAGCGAACCGAGACCGATGAACTGCAGATTCGCTCCTTCTTTTCCGAAGGCGATCTCCTCGTTGCCGAAGTCCAGCAGCTGCACCAGGACGGCGCCGCCAGCCTTCACACCCGCAGCCTGCGCTACGGAAAGCTTCGCAACGGCCTCTTTGTCGCCCTCTCGGGCGCCGGCGTCACCCGTGCCAAGCGACAGCTCTGGACCGCCGAAGCCACCAACGGCGCTGCCGCCATCGACCTCTTGTTTGGCGTCAACGGCTATCTTTGGATTAGCAAGCATGTCGAGCCTGAAGTCGTCGCCGATGCCGCCACGGCTGTCGGAATCAACCGCATGGAGGAGTCTGTCAGCAATAATGTGTATTCCAGTCAGAATGACGTCATTGATGCCACTACGATGCGTGAGATGACCCGTTTTCGCAGCGTCATCCTAGCTCTCGCCGAACACGGCCTGCGTATTGACGAAGATACCGTCACCAAAGCCTATGCCGAGGCCGTCGAGATATCTCGCGAGTCATCCGACGACGACTTGTATCTTGGGGGCGAAAAAGGCCGCCGTCTGGCTGCCATTATATCCAACTCTTAGATCGACGATTTCGGTGTCCAATCCAATCATCATCTAGCGTCAGCAAATCAAGCAAACCCGCTAAAGTACAAATCGACAGACCTCAACCACATTTATTTTCCACCACCAATACAGAATTACTCATTCAAATGTGTGGAAACCGTTTGAATCTTTCCCGACGATGCGGGTTTCAGTGTGAAGATCGGCCGCTCGCAGAATGCGATGTCGCATCAACGGACACCCAAGCCCGTCATCCCTCAAACCGGCTAGGCGCGACATGGCTGAAAGACAACTCGACAAAGTACCAAATAGAAAGGGAACAGCAGAATATAAGATGTACAAGACGAACTTAGGCAAAGGAGAGGCCATGGCACTTCATAAAACTACATTTTGGCTTGGGGACTGTTCATATCCCTAAAGAATTCCACTTTAACCTCAGAAATGCAATCAGGACGGCGAAAAGCCCCACCTGCGAGCGGCTGCCTGCCAGCTTTTGCCGCCAAGGGCTGCGACGAGGCTCAGCCAGTACCAGAAGCCTTTGATAGGGTTGCCGTCGCGGTCGAAGTTTGGGTGGGACATGGTCAGCAGGCGAAAGCGCTCCAACTCACTGGCCTTGTAGGGCATGTAGCGTGCGCGGAGAAGGATGTCGAGCCTGTTGGGGGATTGAGCCATGATACGCTGGTGACTGAAGGCGCGGAAGGAATAGTAACCGTGGTAGCTGCCGACACCGGAGGAACCGATACCGCCAAAAGGCGTGGCGTTGATCATACCGTGCATGAAGCCATCGTTGATGGAGGCTCCGCCCGAGGTGACGTTTGATAGCACTGCCGCTCGTCAATGGTCATCATGCTGGCATTGACCCGGGAAAGGAGGGGGAGCAAGAGCGATGGGATACCTTTGTTGTTATCCTCGTCCGAGCCGAAGGTATAGAGGGCCAAGGGGGTTGGATCGACGCGATTGGCGATGCCAATGGCCTCGTCCAGATTATCGTAGGGCATGATGGACCAGATGGGGCCAAAAGACTCGTCTACCATCATGGCGTCGTTGATGTCGTTGACGAGGATGACGGTAGGCTCGACAAAGAGGCTATCTTCGTCGAAAGTGCCACCCATGACAATCTCGCCTTTGGAGTGATCAAACATAGTTTTGAGGCGGTGGAAGTGTGACTTATTGACGATGCGGGAGAAGTCTAGGCTCGCGCGGGCACCGTGTGGCATGAACTTGTGGTACTGGAGCTTGAGCTCGTCGACGAAGCGCGAGACTAAGGCGTGATCGACGAGCACGTAGTTGTGAGAGAGGCAGATCTGGCCGGCATTGAGGCATTTCTGCCAGAGCAGGCGGCGGGCGGCCATGGCCAGGTTGGCATGGCGTGTGACGAAGGCCGGGTTCAGGCCGCCGAGCTCTAGGAGAACAGGGGTGAGCGACTGAGCGGCCTTGGCGGCGATGAGGGCACCGGTACGCTTGCCACCGGTGAAGACGACTAGGCCGAACTCGAGATTAAGCAGGGCCTGAGTCTCGCTCACGGCGCCATTGATGCATTTGTAGCACTCGGGATCCAGGTACTCGTCCATCAGCTTCTTGATGACCATGGCGGCGTGCGGCGCGTGCTCCGACGGCTTTAAGACGACGGTGTTGCCTGCGGCGATGGCGCCAATGAGCGGGGTGATGGTGAGCTGGAAGGGAAAGTTAAAGGCGCCAATGATGAGGATAGTGCCGCGCGGCTCGTGGTGGACGCGCATGCGAAAAGGGCGGTATAGCATCGGCAGGTCGACGACGGCCTCGTCGCGGGCCCAGACAGCCAGCTTATTGGCGACGGTGATGCACTCCCTCTGGCACCAGTCGATTTCAGAGATGGAGGCCTCGTAGCTGCTCTTGCCCATGTCTCGTTTCAAAGCCTTGACAATGAGCGGCGCGCAGTCGACAAGGCCCCAGTACAGCCGGCGGATCTGCTTCTGGCGAAAGGCCAGGTCTTTGGTGCGGTTGGCGCGGTAGGTCGCGCGCAGCGTCCCGTGGGCCGTGCGCAGGTCATCAAGCGCCGTGAGCGCGAAGGGCGGGATGGCGAGGGCGGTGTCGGCGTCGAGCATCGTGGCTAGAGGAGGAGGAGTCGCTGGAGTGGGAGCTGGAGCGGGAGCTGGTTTGGCTATAGCTGTCGCAGTTGCTCTGCGCAACACGAGACCGGTTGAGCCGACGACGCACAGGATAGACACAAGGGCAGAGGCGTGAAGAAGGACGAAGGAGGAGCGCAAAGGAAAGGGTAGGGGTAGGGCCGACGACGAGTTACATACGGTATGGGTATGTTAACGGCGGAGGCCGGGACGGACGAGGCGAGGAGCCGCGAGCCACGTTAGCCCGTGCCCGCTGAAGGCAGCTTACTTTGCGGGCGGCATCACGTTGAGTGGCTTCTTTCGCAGCCGCCGCCGTCATTAGTTACACCAGTGATACTACTCGTTTGTTGGCATGGAGTCACAGCCGATGGCTATTCTGAGCGGAAATACTGTCTCGACTAGCATCTTGGGACGGGCCCGCGGATCAACTCGACGCGACTTGGTGCCGCTCGTCGGCCTGTCCAGCCATGCGCATGCACGGTGGCGTCGCAATCCCGAGATGCAGTACTGCATTTGTCTGGTCCTCAGTGTCAGCATTGGCCCTGTTCCCATTTTCCTTGCCCTCCTCGTCCCTTCTCGTCTCACGACATGGGCTCTACCTCATCCTGGGGAGATGCCCGCCGGTCGGTCCATCTGTGACAGGAACACCAGCCGTTCGTCATGACCAGCACCAGCTGCTAAGGCGAGAATCGCTGATGCATGCCTCAACCATCAGCACGGATGCAGTCGAATACCCTTGTTTCGGCGCAGCTACCCGCGATGCTGCTTTAATCTCGGGAGGTCTCGGCGTGTCAAGCTTGGGCTTTTCACGTGCTTCGTCGGAGATGATCAATGCTCGACTTCTACACGTGACAGGCTTGGCGAGGATATCGACTGTGAATTTCTTGCCAATGCATTCTCATCCTTGTCGTGTCCCACCATCTTCATGACCGCCTGACTTGGCATCTGCGGCAATGCTGCTGTGACCGAGGTCGACATATTTCGCGACCCGACATAGCTCAGTGCCATCGACAGACCATCATCGTCACGGTTCAATAGATTTCGAGGACGAGTGAGGCGTCTTTTCCTACAATCACTCATGACATAGCAACGAATTACAGGTTGAGCACACAGGTTTAGCACAAGCTTCGCAAGTCAGGGGTAGCAAGTCCAAGAGTCTGGATATACAGGAGATCACCCAGTGCGTGCTTGCTTCACGGGTTTCACAACGTGCATTCTGTATCCTCCCCAAACGCCGTCATTTGAAAGACCGAATCATCCTCTTGTGGGAACATATGCCTAGTCCTTCGGCTCAAAGCAACTCGCTGTTTCGTATCCCAAGTTACAGAGCAACCCAGATGAGTATGATGACGACGTCCATGCCCTTATTTTCGCCACCATCATACTTGAATGTCCACATGCCGTCCTTTTTCTCGTCCCAGTACGCACCAGTGGCGCTATGCATGCCGCGCCGACCGACATGCGGTTTACCATCCGTCGCTGTTGCCTCGGTGCTTGTCGAGATGTGTGGTGGTTTCTCTGATTTGGTCTCACTTCTGCCCCGAGGCTTATTGAGCGACGAGGTAGGTACTAGATGTTGAACAATCGTGCTGTTGCAGGCAAATTTATACGCCGGAGCCGACGAGCCCTGTGGTGTCGATTCGGAGATGACGGCTTTAAGCATCGAGCTCTAGGCGTGCGTATCCACGTCAGCTGAGGCGTCGGCATATGGGATTTCCCAAGACGGCACAAACGCACAATGATTTCTGAATTCCACTGCTCCGTTTTCGAGTGTTCGTAAAACTCGGCATTCCCGATGGCACTGTTGCAGACCTGTAAGCGGCGTCAGAGGGTCCTGCCATGGCCGGTCTGTCGCGAGGAAAATAAACGGGCGGTGAGGCACATACATCGGAAGCGATTTGCTTGAGTCGATTAAACGGAACAGGCTGCAGGCACGGTGAGCTCGTTCCCAGCCGCTACCTTTTTTCGAGCTTGAGCTTACTGGAGTGGCCATCGTCGAGACCTGTGCGTTGCTCTCCGCTTGTTGGTGGCAAGGGTGGGCGAGTAGCTCGTCAGGAGTTGTCACCGCGCGAGATCGATGCGGAGACAGCACGGAGAGGTGAATTTCGAGCTTTAGAATTCACGAGAAATCGTCTGAGAAACAGTGCGGGGATTTCGGAGGAGCGACGTTATGCGACCCAACTTACATAGGAAGAGCTGTCCAAGAAGTTCTCGCGCAGGTGAGCGGACAACATTCGCGCCTCACAGCCTCCCTTCCCCTTTAGGTTGCTGACCTCCACCCGCCCCATGCTCGCGGGGCTATTGCACGTGACTTCACATCAACGCCAAAACACGTGCGAATTGCCGAAGCCGTCTCTACCGATGTCGCCGGCCGCTTCTCCTTCTATGTATGCCGATGTGTCGTTCCTTTCTTTGACTTTGTCCCCAAACAATCACATGTTTTTTTAGTTTAGACACGTCGACGTTGTGCCGTGCGAGAGTTCCTTCTTTTCCGTTTACCAGCCGGTGCAACTCTTGCCTCCCTCGCGCTTGTTCTTTGCTGACCTCTACGCGCAAGTCTCACCCATGTCTTCTCAACCTCTCCTCCAAAGTGCACCCGGTATGTTGAATTTGTGACTCTACAAGCTTCGGAACGTGAAATATCTCGTCTCGAACTAACGATTTTCACAGGCAAGCGCATTGCCTTGCCAGCCCGCGTCGAACCCAAGGTATTCTTCGCCAACGAGCGGACCTTCTTATCATGGCTTAACTTCACCGTCATTCTTGGCGCTCTAGCCGTCGGGATGCTTAATTTCGGCGACCGAGTGGCTTTTATATCTGCTTTTCTCTTTACGGGTGTCGCAATGTTGACTATGATATACGCGCTGGCGACATACCATTGGCGAGCAAAATCGATAAGAATGAGGGGGCAGGCCGGCTTCGACGACCGCTTTGGGCCGACCTTTTTGGCCATCATACTCTTACTGGCTGTGGTTGTTAATTTTGTTCTGAGAATCACAGACCAGTCTAAGAAGCAGAATCAAGGTTGACGCCGACGTTGAGCGATATGGTACTGCTTGCTATAACTATTCTGGGTAAGAGTAGTATTATCGCTTCACCACGATTGAAAAGGAACGACTCGAGCAGTTTTTTCTTTCTTGCCTGGGACGATTTTTTTGACGTGTTCATGCTGTGGACACCCGCGATCTCAAATGTTGACATTGCGTCAATGACAAGTTAATGGGGTAAATGTCGTAGAGACTGAACACCCCCTTACCCTTCCCTCGCATAGCTGTGACCGTCACAGCTTTCCCCCTAATGATGATTTCGATCATGATTGCTCGCGAGCATTGGGCTAATGCTCGTTTTCAATCAATCAAGTGTAGAATTCTCACTTGACTGAAATGTTACGCCATTTTTTATTCTCAGTTTTGGAATCGGCTTTGAGGACAGAAATATCCTCAGTGATTTGATGACTTTTTCTGGACGGGAAGGTAATATTGCCTTTTCTAATCGACTTTCCATGGTCTCGAATGCATCGCTCTCGTAATCTTGTTCCTTATTATCGGCCCCTGTCTCCTCCAACGAGTCCGACCGATCATTGAATGACGCAGGCACGTCAAACATCTGGTTGTATTGATACCACGGACTTTTCTTGGCGACAAGAAGACGCTTGCAGCATTCTGCCACGGTGATCATCTTGCAGACCTGCGCTGTCCTCGCGTATAGAAGTACGACACACGATGATTCATCTGTCGAGGCGTCTAGGTGCGCGACTGCTGCGTCGACTCGCTTGCGGATCGATGTCGAGGATATGATGGACGCGACGAGAACATTGTGCTTGGCTTGCAATTCCCCAACGATGGCTTCATGGAGACTACCGAGGGCAGTTCGCTGAGGGCAAAGGCGCGTACGTCGGCTATTATGATGCTTCAAGCGCTTCTCCCCCGCTTGAAAAGCGCCACTGGGGCATGTTCGCTTCTTGGAACCATTCTCTAGTTTTGCAGCCGACATGCTCATTTGTCGAAGGTAGCGGGGCTTCTTCGGTTTTGAGATGTTTTGGTGGAGGTCGTGATTGACTTTGGGCGATTCACTAATTAATCTACTTCCTCGTTGTGGTTGGATTGGAGGCCTAGTGTGCTAGTTATTTGATTTTCCTTCTTGACTCCAGGCTACGCCACAAGGAAAAAATATGTGGTACATGGTGAGACAAGCCCTCCAGCTACATACAATGGCTTAGCTATGAGCCAGTTAGTTAGTACGAAGTACTAGCCACCAGGCGGCTTGGATGGCGATGCTCGAATGACTCACCCAGACCGCCTTATGCAACAACGCAGAGGGCGGAGGATGGACGGCGCCACAAGGTAACTAGTTACTGCATACGAAGTACACGGCCAACCAACTCTGGCTTGTCAGCCACCACCCGGCAAGCCACAACAACGCCCGGGTCCAGTCTTTAAGGAGCCTCGTCATCAGCATCGTAGCACTCCAGGCTATTGACGCATCTTTGACACACCGACCTCTGAATCCGCCTCCCTCCGTGCGCCGGACGAGACTCGGTCTTTGTCCTGGCGGGGGCTCAGCTCAGGGGCCCGAGGTCGCACTGACCTGCATCTTTCCCTCGCCTCTTAGCCAATGCAGTCCAGGCGGGCCGTTGCCGGAATCAGAAGCAAAAAAGCTTGCTGGAGAATGTATGTAGTTAGTAAGATAGTTACCCTGTATTGTCCACTTGACCTGACTATTAAATTATCGGCCCCCTCTGTCCGACTTGGCCCAGTTCGTACCAACACCGTATTCGTATTCTCAGGTTCGATGATCTAGCCTCCGGTGAAGCCTACATCGTCTTCTGTCCATCACTCATTCTGGCGACTCTGTTTAGCCCCGTCTTCATTGCCTCCGCCGCGTTCTCCTCGTCCGCCTGCACCTTTGGGCGCTCGTCTTTTTTGTTCATACCTCGACATGATATCGCCAGCCGCGGTGTCGTGATTTCGTTTTGTTGCCGCCCCGTGGCGTCGTCTGTCACCCTCGTCTCCTTTGTTGCTTGCCTGTCTGGAACACAGGACTTTCTGCTTCTCGGACCGGAGTTTCCCTGCTTCTCACCTACTCGCCTACTTTCCTGCTTGCATTGGCTCGGACCCGGGGTTCTAAGGGCCCAGATCGATACGAGGGAAGCCGCTTCTACTGCGCCGTGCTTTTGTCGTCCTTGCCGGCCCTTGGCACTGCCGCCTCTGTCTTCTTCCCGAACGAGGCCATGAATAACTGGCTTCGGAGCTGTGCCGTTGCACTGACCCTACTCGTTGCCCTCTGCCTCGTCGCTTGGTGGCTGCCCCGCGTCCTTGACCCTACCAAGGCCAGTCCGGAGAAGCGTGCGCGTGATCAGCGCTGGGTCGACACCAGCCCCTATTTCTGGGATCGCCAGTTATGCCGCTGGGCAAGCCTCTGCGGCCTGCATCACCTGCGCGAAGATCCCACCGTTCTTGCGGAGGCCCAGGACCCTCCTGAAAAAGATTGGTCCGACCTTCGCAAACGACATCTGGGGTTCGACGATCTCGAAAGCGGCTGGTGTGTCGAGACGGCACGTCTGACGGGGCGAGATCAGAAGAGGCGACAGCGCGAAAGGCGGAGGATCATTAAAGACGTGCCCGACTATGTACTTCGCTACGCCCCGTATGTCCATTTATATTCGGGCGAGGAGTTCTGGCCTTCGGACATCAAGGAACACGTGCAACACATGAATGTGACGGTGGACAATATTCCTCTCACAGACCGGCAAAAGCTCACGCTCGACAACATGCACCAGCTCAACGGCCACAACGGCACGCTTGCCCTCTATAGCCGCGACGACGTCGAATCTCGACCCCCTTGGCTGCACAGCCACCCAACGTCCCAAGCCTCTTCCCGGGCGGCGGCGACAGCGGGGACCAGCCTCCTCTCCAGAAGGACGGCGAAGACGCTTCTGGCCCTCACAGAGAGCCGACAACGTGGTTCGACGTCGACAAGAGCCGCCCCCTGCACCGCATCGCCGAGCTGTCGTCGGGCCAAGTCCGTGACCGACGGCAACCCGGCGAGCCCCGCGTGCTTCGTCGCGGCCACAAGCCAAATGCCAGCGGCTACTCTCGAGCCCCAGCGGTGCTCGTACTCGTTGATAAGGGCTCCCGAATTCTCGATGCCTTTTGGTTCTTTTTCTACTCATACAACCTTGGCCAGACGGTGTTGGGAATTCGCTTCGGCAACCACGTGGGCGACTGGGAGCACTGCATGATTCGGTTTGAGAGCGGCAGGCCTCGCGGCATATACTTCTCCGAGCACGAAGGCGGCCAGGCCTACGCGTGGGAGGCGGTGGAGAAGCGCGGCGATCGCCCCGTCATATACTCGGTCGTTGGCTCGCATGCCATGTATACGCTGCTCGACCCGCATCCGTACATCTTACCATTTGGCATGCTCAAGGACGTGACCGACAAGGGCCCACTTTGGGACCCGGCTCTCAACAATTACGCCTACCATTACGACTACACGCGCGACGCAAAGGCGGCCGACGGGTCCGAGGATGCCGAGGCTGAGGCGCTGCGCGACAATCGCAGCCTCATGCTGGCTGCTACCAATCCTCGTGCGCCCACGTCGTGGTTTCACTACAAGGGCCGATGGGGCGACGAGGTCTACCCTCTGGCCGATGTCCGCCAGTGGCGCCTATTTGGCCAATATCACTACGTCACGGGGCCGACAGGGCCCAAATTCAAGCGACTCGACAGGTCGAAGCTGTGCCAGAACACAAAGTGTCGCATATTATACAAGCTGGATCCCGGAGGCCGGTGGTACTGAGCTGAGCCGGAGAAGCATGAGAAGTACGGAGAGCCTTTTTAAAACCGTCATCAGGCCGGCACGGAGACTTGAGCCTTGGGCGACCCCGATTTGCGCGCTTGTTTTCTCCCTTTTTTTCCTTTTTGTTTTTTCTCATCACTAGATACCCTTGCGTTGCAATTCAACACGAACAGAAATGTATGCGCACACACGCCAGCCAACTACATCTTTGATCAAGGCTCGAGAGACGGTTTCTGGCGGCTGCGGCCCCTGTTTTGGGGGTGGAGGGAAAGACTGGGGCCGGGCAAAAGCGGGCAAGGGAAGGCTTGAATTGCTCATCTGCTTTGCTCGCCGCAGCTTGGTCGTGGATCGGTGCCCTTGCATCTGATGGAGAGGGCGTCACGCTTGTTTCCGGACCCTATTTATATCTCAACCTCGTTGCAAGGAGCGTGGCGCGAGGGCAAGGGGCATGCACAAGCCACAAAAAAACAGCATTGGGCGTCGTGGCAGTAGCGGAGAACGGGTAGAAGATATTCAAGCACCGTGGACGGTGCGATTGATGCATGTGTGCATACGTGCCTGGCGTTGGAGGTTGCGTGGTCTTGTGTAGATGTGTGTATGTTGTATGTAATGCATGTACAGTACGGGTTGCAGCCGTGATGTATGAACGTGAGAGTGAGTCTGCGTGTCTAGAAGATAGCGACGAGTGCTGCGGGAAACAGACAGGCGGGGGCGAAGCAGTGCATTGCGTCATGCCCGACGAGACGCGAGTTGGCCATCCATCCACGCACCGGCCGACTTGGAACAACGCGACATAGAACATGGTAAGTGGCCAGGCAAAGAAGCGAGAAAGGAGGGAGAGGAGAAGAAAACAAAAGTGATGATGACAAGTACAAAAGAAGCAAAAGGAGAGAAAGAGGGCTAGCCGGGACGGCGAAAGCTCGGCGAGGTCAGGTGGTTGCGCCGCCGCGACATGTCGGGCTCGTGCTCGGATACTCGGACGGCAAGCTGCTGGAATCGCTTTGTCCCCCGTTATCATTGTCGTCATCGTCATTGCGCGCTAGCCGTTCCTTGTTCGCGCCGTCGTCAGACGGCTGGTCCTGGTCTTCGATGCCGGGCCAGGGCTCGTCCTCTGGCAGCTGCCACCGCCGCCACGGCTGTTCGGGTAGTCGCATCGGGCCGCTGACAGGCGCCGCTTGCATCGCGTCTTCGTCGTCGTCGTCATCCCCGACGGACGAGAGGTCCGACCGGCTGTCTGTAGTACAGCTCCATCTCGGGCAGCGGACTTGTCCGCACCAGGCTGCTGCCGCGTGCCAGCCGCAACTCCGGAGGCGGCGCGTTGCTGTGCGGCGTCGTCCCGCGCCCCGGACGGTCGCTGAGGCTGAGCAGCATGGGGCTCGGCGATGCCGTCCAGCGCGGTGTGAAGCGCTCGTGACCCGGCGACTGCGTCCGGCGTCTCTTGCGGATGAGAGCCTGCAACGCGGCCCACGCGCTCGACTCGACGCGCGGTCCGTCGGCGAAGCGTCCAGCTGGTCGCTCCAGGCCCAGTGCTCGTCTGCCCCGTCGGTCGGGTCTAGGCCCGGCCGGCTCAGCGCACGCACCGCCTGCCACGTCCATCCATTGGCGTACGCGCCTTGGTCCTGAAGATAGGCGTCGGCGTGCGTGACGAAGAGCGTCGGCTGCGAAGAGCGCATCATGATGGAACTGAGGAACTGTACATCCCAGAGGCCCGGCGTCACCATCTCGGCTGGGCTCAGGAAGCGTAGGCGGAAGTCCTTGTGGACCTTGCGGAGCGGCACCCAATGCTGCTGCAGGCCGAGGAAGCGTGGGCATCGCCCATCGTCCGCCTGCGACCGCGGCTGCACCCGCACGTCCTTCAAGATGCTGCCAAAAGCCGCACCTATGGCCGCCTGGACGCTTCGGTAGTCGGGCCCCAGCACGGACACACTCTGGACTAGACCCCGACTGCGCAGCCGCCTAGCGACAACGCTCGTGCTGCTGCAAGCTCTGGGCAGCAGCCATTCCTGGTCGTGCTCGAGCACGGCCCATTCCCCCATCATGGGCGACTGCGAGCGCCTGCTGGCCGTGCTCAGGGTCATAGGGAGCTGGGTCCAGTCGTCGTCGTCGAAGCTGTGATCCTGTTTGAACTCGCGCGCCTCTTGCCACAGCCTTTTGAGGGGGAAAGGGAGAAAGACCACGTCCACCATCCAGGCATGGCGGGGCGAGGGGAGATAGGACTGAAGAGCCGCGACCTGCTCGTGAAGTGAATCGATTTGGCTCTGCATATTCAACGATGGAGCCGTTTCTGCGTCCGCAAAGGATTCGCACTGCTTCTCGATGCGCGTGGGCCCGACGCTGGCATTGTCACCCGTGAGCTTTTCGACTTCGTCGACCCTATTCTTTAGCTCGTACATGCGGACGTCGAGGTTCTCTAGCCTATCATGGCATTCACCGTGGAAGGAGACAGTTTTCAGCCGCTCCAGGCGATGACCATGGTCGCTGACGGCGGTGGCCAAGCCCGTCAAGGCATCCAGGTCCTCGGTGCTTGACGCGACTTGGCTCTGTATATGAGCCGTGGGCGCAGTCGGCTCATTTAGAGACTTTGGAGCCATTAAGGCAATCGGTCCGTCCGGACCATCATTATCGACCTGCTGCGACGAAGTCGGCGGCCTGAATTCTTTGGTACCACTTAGCGTCTGCAGACCCCTGCCTGAGAAGGGTCTGAGATATCTCGCCCGGGCCGACGAAGTAGGCGAAGCGGCCTGAGATGGGACGGGAAGCAGGCCCTGGGCGCGGGAGGGAGCTGGTGACGGCACCAGGTCACCCCAGGCCAGGGTATCTGGCAGGGATCCAGGGGGATTCTGGCTTGTCCTGACGACGGCGTGCGGGTCGATGCCTTCGGGAATGTCGTGAACAAAGGACAGAGAGCCGGGCCCGGTGGAGATGTCGAAGCCGGGGACGGCCGGGGGCGTGGTGAGGGCGATGCCGATGACCGGGCTCAGAGGCTCACGGCCGGTCCTCGGCTTTTCGTTTTCCTGCCCGACGAAGCGCGGTACGGGCGCCAGCTCGTTGCCAGGGCTCTGACCATGGTAGCAGGCGTGGTGGTTGCACATGCACCAGCTGACCTGTCCTGGATAGAGCTTCCAAGCGCATGGCACGTCCAGAAACGACGACAGCCGCACTTTAGACCACTGGCGCCAGGGGTTAAGTCGGCAAAGTTGCAGGCGCCGCTAGGCAGGCCGCGCGGCGTCGCCGTTGCGTCATTGTAGATGTCGACAAGGTTAGAAGCCGGCTCGAAGGGAGAGGCAGCCATGGAGGGGGCCGAAGGCGGTTGCATTCATGAGAAGCGCGCCAACAGACGGCGGCGATGGCAGGGAAGCACGGGGGAAAAGAGATGAGCTTACTGCGGCCGCAGCAAAGACGGCTTTGGCTTGGCCGAGGGAAGCGTGACGAGTGAGGGCGGGCGGAGCAGAGGAGCCAGAGACAACACGTATACACCGACCTGGCTCGTGAAGTGGAATCGAGGGCCACACGTCGAGGGCCTCGCGACGCTCATCCCCTCCCCCTGGTCCCCGGCTGTTTTGCGTGGAGAGCACGGTGCCACGCGTCGACGCGGCCCATGAAGCGTACCCAGCCCACTCAGACGGAGGACGCCGGCGGCAACGCGTGGACACGAAGCCGATAGTAAAGAGGAGCCCAGGCGAGCAGGAGACGGCGAGCGGAAGACGGCGAACAGAGCAAGGCCAGCGGACACGTTCAATGCATCAAAAGCTGCGAGGGCGATAGGCGGGCTGCGCGGGGAAGCGCCCGGCGGGGGAACCGGCGGACGAATGGGTGGATGTTCGGACGCAGGACGAGATGCTGAGCATGGTGGACGAAACGAGCGAGCGTTGGACGGATGAATTGACGGAGCGCTTGCTTGTAATTATTATGGACTGAGTACCGCGCCGTCGAGCTCTGATCCAGCTCCAGCCAGCCGAGGCCCCCTCGCCGCTTGTTAGCGCCCAGAGGCCCGGCCCCGCATCTGGGGGCAGGGGCTGGGGAGCTTCAGAACTGCAGCGGCCCTCGACAGCGGCCCTCGGCGTCGGGCCGCCTGAAATTTAGCGCAGTGCCGCCACACCTCGCGCGGTACCTGGTCGCGACAAGCGCAGGGGCTGTCTGTCTGTCCTCGACTCACATCCCTTGGCTCTCCGCCCGCTCGTCGGGATTCGCTTCTCCAACCTTGCTTCTTCCCAGTCTCGCTTCCTGCGCCCGCCAGCCAGACGAGAGAACTAACGGCGTCGGGGCCACTCAATCCAGCTGGCCCGCTATGCTGTCCTTGGCTCTGCCGTCCTACTGAGGGCCAGGCCAAACGACATGCCGAGTCCAACTTCTAGCCTCGCGTTAAGTTATAATCCTGCATCCTACACTTCCCCCAGCTTCCCATGGGTCCGTGCGAGGCAATCGCGGATCCCGTACCCATCGAGCCGCCGAGGTTCCAGTAGTGCCGCGATGAGCAGATGCTTTGTCTTGCCGAGCGCCTCGTGCTCTGGCTGGCGCAACTGCTGTGCCGCTGCCCTGTAACTCCTGCAGGCATCGTCGCTTTCGGCGGCCGCCGCTCCACCGGCCGAGGCCGTGCCATGAGCGGGTGATGCTGTCGCACCCGGCTGATTTTTGCTGCGCTATCATGCGTTGTCGAAGTACTCGCGTAAGATACGTTCGCTGCCGAAGAGCCCTTGGAACGTCCCGAGAAACGTGATATCAGATACTTGAAGACGAGCTTGGGGTCCAGGTTCCTCTCCCACTCATCCTGCGTGAATGTGTTGTCCGTCCTGGCCTCGTTCCTCATCTCTACGCTTGACTCTTCTGTTCTCCTTCCAGGTCCTGGCACGGGCCGCATCTGCTGTTGTCCCATGGGCGGTTGGAACGCCGGTACCGACGAGCCGCACATGCTTTCGCCTTCACTGGGTCTACATGCCCGCAGCTCATCATGTGACTCAGCCACCATGGGTAGCCCGGCATAGGGAAGCGTCATCGGCCGCACGTGAGTCGAGGTCGAGAAAGCGCCAGGGTGGTGCGATAGTCGGTTGACGAACAGCTCGAGTTCTCTTGACAGCGCTTTGAACAGCCGGAGCTGCCAAAGTGACTCTTGCACTTTACCAGACATACTCTGGTCGCTGAATAGCAGTGACTGACCAAGAGGCTCCTTGTCTTCGGGTAATGAGCCCCCTAGCAAGAGCGATAACAGCCTTTCGTCGATGCCGACAACCTTTTTAATCATCGTTCGAGTTATTCTCGTTAGGAGGCCTTTTCTCTCTTCGCTGGTTTGCGAGTCATCGTCGTCATGCCAAGTCATATTGTTCGGCTCGGCTTCTATAGGGCGTTGGAGGCGCTGTAAGGCTATATGGGGCCTTCGCCTCCGCCTCGACTCCCGCTGAGCCTCGTCCTGGACTGTTCGACTGTATTTCGACATCCAAGCCTCGATCCGCAGTCGCTTTTCCTCCTCAGCGTGTGGTCCATGCTCCAAGTCAAGCTGGTTACGGCTGAAGCTTTCCAGCCTGCGACGGACTCGGCGCGGGTTAAACCTCTCGAATTTGTATATTTGATCCTGAGCTTCCCAGCCAAGGACGGGCTGGCTTGACAAGCGGAAAGACCCTAGTCCGTCGTGCGTCGGCAAGACGGGCATAGCTTGTTGATTCGAGTCCGGCTGAACATCCTGGATGCCGGGCAGAGAACGAAATTCGGGCAGGTGACTATCCAGGCTGTCAAGTTCTGCGTCGTCCTTGACCGAAATATCATCCAGGACAGAGGACGAGGCAGCATGTCCAGTATCAATGGCCAACTGTGTCCATCCTGGTAACGTGTTGAGGCTACCAAGATGGCTGAGTCGAGATTGCCCAGTTGTGTGAAGCGATCTTTCCGTCTCGCTGAGGTAGGAATTCGTAATCACATCTGTGGGAGGTGAGAAGAGCACCCATGACTGAGACTCTTGGAGCTGTTGGTCGGCCACGCCAGCTTCAGCCTGGTCATGGTCGTTGACGTCGAACACAATGGGGAAAGTGGGCCGCTAAACGACTTGACGCGTCGGAGCCTGAAAGGCCATAGTGATTATGTTGATAGAGTAGCTGAGAGTCCAGTCGCGTCGCGTTGATTATTGCGACACCGAGAGATAAAGGTGATGTGGCGCGACGCACGCCACGTCCCCAGGATCCGGGCCAGTCGTCAGGACGAAACGAGGCAGGAAATCGGTCGGATGCTAGTGGCGCCGACGAGTGTTTAGAGTGCTGAGTCAAGCGTCGGTAATTGTTGGTTGGATCGACGGATGACGAGCTGACGTCTTCGTGGCCAGCCGTCACTGGTTGGCCGCTTGGCTGGAACGGCTAGCACATGCGCGGCGCGACAGGGCAGGCAGTCCAGGCGGACAACAGCTACTGCAGTACCGATGTAAAATTTGAATAGTCCGTAAACGCTGACTTTGATGACTGGAGAGGATGAGCAGAAAGATGAGGGGAGAGAGCAGGCAAAAGAGAACTGGGAATGAGAATGGAAAGCCTAGATGCATACTTCGGGGCGGTGACGAACAAAGGCAGGCACAGCACCTCCTTAAAAAACGAGCCACGCGCGCATCCCCGAGTAGGACCTGCTAACTTGCACTTAAACGACACCTCGCCAAACCGACCACGATACCTACAGATACAAGTATCATAAAAGTTACCCCTCATCTCCCAGATGGCCTTACCGCGTAGCACCACTACTCCTTGGGTCGCTAACCCACCCACATTATCTCGGGTTCTGTCTCTGCCGGGCTACACCGGTTCTCAAGTACCGAGACTGACAGATAACATGAAGTCTGGCAATTCTCCATCCAGATTCATTGATAACACTCTATGCTATGCCATGTCATGTAATACACTACAATTCTGTAACTTTTGCCTAATTAGGAAATGGAGTTTTCAGCATCTTCCTCTAAGTCTTCCACCCAATCTTCCGCGCTTTTTTCAACGCCTTCTTCCACGCCCGGAATGGCAAGAAAACGAGGCTTTGATTGACCCAGAATAGCTTCAATATCCGAATAAAGATCTTCTCTTTCCTAGTTCGTTAATTCGGGTGGGGCACTTCCCTCTTTATATAGATTGTTGCCACGCAAATAAAGCACCCATTGGATGTTGTTAGGCAGCCGTTCCACAAGCGCCGCATGCTATTGTTTATCTCCCACTGTTCTCGAAGCCGAGCCTCGTTCTCTTCGTTCCACAAGGTCACTTCGGCATTATATGCCTTCGTATGTGCCGCAGTCTCATTGGCCCATATATAACAAGGGCCTTTGTGATGGTATGCAAAGCAGCCCCAGAACATAAACTCCTTGCCTTTTCCAACGTTGCCGCACACAATGCTGAGAATACGCTTCCCTGGGCAGGCGCCACACACGCCGTTTTCTCCGCATTGAGCCAAAGATAACAGAAGTCTCATCGCTCCAAAAAACCTTCTTCCATTGTTCTAAAGTTCAGTCTTTATGTTCCCAGGCGAACTGGAGCCATCTGATTCGTTGGAGATTATTTAGCCCTGGCTTTGTTGTGTGCTTTACACTCGAGTAGCCTGTCTTTTTAAGCCAACGCCATAGGGTCATATGACTTGACTGAGCTGTATTCCATAGACCCTCTGGACTGCCTCAGCTAGCTGTGATAGAGGCTATATTGCCTCGTGGTGCTATTTCGAGTTAAGGTTGAAATAACTTTCTTTCCAACGGCTTCATTGACCAGTTTGGGCTTACCGCAGCGTGGCTTATTGGTCACATAATCCTGCAATACAGGCACATGCCACGCTCAAAGCCACGCATTTTGGCCTTTTTAAGGTCAAAGAAGGTGCTTTTCTTGATCCCAGTCCGCTCGATGATCTGATTGGTCGGAAGGCCCTGATTCCAAAGTTCTAGAGCAATGCCTCTTATCGCTAATGTATGC
>KN173745.1:247821-273175 GCA_000758425.1 Nilaparvata lugens yeast-like symbiont | reverse complement strand
AGAGGCAGAAGGTCGTTGCGTGAGGTCAGCGGCTTCCTCAGCAGCTCGTGCGCTCTGATTGGTCGGCTGGTAGGCTGGAAGGTCATATCTCTCGTCGGTTGGGATACTAGTACGTCGGTTTCCTCGCGCTTGAGCTCTAGTCTGCACCATTTTGGTTGGTCTTGACTCAATCTGATGATTTACGTTTGTAGGGGTATCCTGCCATACAAATTAGTAGGGAAAGAGCTTTCTAACTAAGCATTGTAGGTCAAATACAGTGCCTAACTTCATAAAGAATTATTTAACACTGTAATAGTGGGGCCAAATAACATTTTCTGGTCCGGATAGTTAAGTTCTCAACCTTTCCGTAGCATTGCTGGAGAAGCCAACAGTCATTGCGGCCTCATGACGTGTCGCTGACATGTCCGCATCCTGCATGGTTCTTGTCTGTTCGACCTGCCCATTGGTCAAGAACAATTGCATGTTTTTCCCAGAGGTCTCCTGTGCTGGTCACAAGGCGCCGCTTCCGACTACCATGCCAATATGCGGCCACGTACCCCGTTTGTAGACCTGATGGTGCACCTGCACAAGGTCACTCTATTGTTTATCAGCATAGCACCAAGTCCTATCGCAATCAATTTGTGCGAGCTCATCAAGGATGATCATGTATGCCGTCTCCATCCTGCTGTTGATCGCACCGGACAAATGATCTCTACATCAAGGCATCACAAGCCACTGCACTATCACCCGGGATGCGTTGTAAAGGAAAGGTTACGACAGCATCAGATATCTGTCAATATACCGCATCGGCCACTTGCAACGTTATCAAGCCTGTATTTGACATGCCAAATGGACGCCGATCATAAACGCATCGGCCCAAGCAACTACAGTTTCAAGCCTCGGATTGGAACGCATCCGGGAATCGTTGCATGTTGTCCGCCAATCGTCCGTGGTTGCTCAGGAACTGGACGTAAGCCCCATCCACCTTGACACGGCCGGCAGCCTTGCGTTCGAGGTAGTCCTCGCGACGCAGAGGAGTGAAGCCCCAGTTCTTAGAAATGATGATCTTTTGCCGGCCAGGGAATTTGTACTGGGAACGACGCAGAGCCTCGAGAGCAAGAGCGCGATCTGGAGATTCGGTTAGCGGCGACACCCAGGCTGCGAGCATAAGCAATCCAACATACTAGAATCGCGGGTGCGAACGCTCATGATGATTTGGCCGATGTTGACTCGGGCAACAGTGCCGTTGGGCTTTCCCCAGGCCCCGCGCATACCGGTCTGCAATCTATCGGCACCGGCGCAGGACAACATTTTGTTGATGCGGACAACATGGAAGGGATGAGCGCGAACACGGAGATGGAAACCTTCCTTGCCCGTATGCTTGACAAGGTACTTGTTGGCACAGATGCGGGCGGCCTCGAGGGCCTCCGAGCTCAGCTGTTCATATTCGTTGGAAACAAGGTGAATACAAAGAGGAAAGTCGTCTACATTGGCTCGTTTGCGGCCGAGGTCGAAGATTCGGAGTTTGGGGTCGGGAACACCACGGTTGAACCGAGATTTTGGGAACGGCTGTCATAGATCCAGACGATTAGCGCAAATATATCTGCATGGACGGGAAAGAATATGCCATCCAAGAGCTTCAACTCCAGTTGTCATGCCCTTCTCATCCCGGGCCGGAATTCACACCAATGTAGCTTTGGAGAATCACAGTGTCGACACCGCCAAGCGACGGAGAATGCGCTTTCTCACCTTGTTCTTGCAATAGCGATAGCAGCGAGCAGGACGACGGGCCATCTTGTCGGGCTGCACAGAGGTGAAATGATGATGTGATGTGTTTGGGGACAGTCGGAGCCGACAGAAAGCCTCGATTCATCTACCGATTCTTCCTGAAGAACGCACTACTTTTGATTTCAAAGCAGGCTTGGTAAGCCCGGATTGGTGCCTCTCGTTTAAATGTCGGCGCTTTAGGGCTCAGTCAAGATAGCCCGCTCGCCGGTCACTGCTCCACAGGCCAAAGGCTCCACTCCGTGCAACAAGTAAGTAAAAACCGCCGAAAAAGATTCCGATTGAGACTCGGCAAGTTTGTCAACCATCATCCTCAACAACCTCGTCCAGCTTACCCGCACCGCCGGCCCTGACAGACAAGATGGCTCCTCAGAAGAAAGGCAAGAAGGATGCCAACAGCATCAACTACAAGTTGGCGCTGGTCATGAAATCTGGCAAGGGTATGAGTTGATGTTGTACGGCATGCGGCAATCATCGTACTAACTCGGGAATTGCAGTCACGCTCGGCTACAAGTCCACGCTGAAGGCCCTGCGTTCTGGTAAAGCCAAGTTGATTATTATTGCTGGCAACACCCCACCACTTCGCAAGAGCGAGCTCGAGTACTACAGCATGCTGTCCAAGTGCCCGATCCACCATTTTTCTGGCAATAACGTAAGTGTTTGGATCATCAAAAGACAATGATCAAGTGGCCTCATTGATCGTGAAGCATGGCTATTGTGCGCGTGCAATCAGTCATGCTCCCACGCAAGCCAAGTGTGACAGATGAGCGCTTCTTCGTAAAATGCCCTGCGAAAAAGTCGCGCCGATGACTTTGGAGGGTTCACATTGGCTTACTTGACTACATACAGATTGAGCTCGGGACAGCTTGCGGAAAGCTCTTTCGCTGCTCGACCTTGGCCATTCTAGATGCTGGTGATTCGGACATCTTGAGTGATCAGCAGGCTTAAGTGGCTCGCGGGTGCTTTTGATGCGGCGTTCTGGTTGGGGGGTAATTGGGTTCAGGGTCGATTATGAAGATATACCCATCAAGATTTTGCAATCACGAGATGGCATGGTGTAGACACTGCAACTGGCTGCAGATGTTGACGCTCATCTTGATGTACTGATTCCGCTCAAAAACAGAGCTATAGCAGGCTGATGGTGAAGTCGGTGGCTCAATACGAACTGGCGACCCTTTTGCTCCCCGCCTCGCACTTGACAGACGTTTCTGTCGCCTGACGTGGGTTCGTCGTCGCCTGTCCGGTATGGCAGCGCAGCGACAGGTAGGCATGCCTTGCACTTTGGGATGGATGGTGTCTCAGAGCCGTGTCTCGCCTCGCAAGCGGGCGGCGGCCTGGAGGACCAAGAAACAACAGCCTAGGTGGCCAGTGCTGTTGCTCCGGCCGCACGAGGAAGTGTACGTCAGACACGGCATTCCTCACCGCAGGGCTGTTGAGTGCGGCGGGCTCCGAAGAGGAAGCAGGAGGCGGGGAGCCGGGGTCAAACTACACGTCGTTACATACAGGGTGCAAGCGGCGGTCGCAGCCGTTGCATGGTTGCCTTCCGACACCGTGCGGCGCGACACGGGGACGGTCAATGAGTGTCTGGACCGTAGCTGTAAAATAGTACATAGACGGTGTTGCGAATGGGATTCAGGCACTGATGCACCGGGCATCAAGCCAGGCCGCACCGTCGCGCCAGCTCAGTCCATTGGAGGCCGCATTTGGCGGCGAGCGTCCTGGAGCAGCAACAGCGGGCTGGGGCCACCTCAGGGGCGCGCTTCAAGCGCCGCTTTCCACGTGAAAAAGTGGACCGTGGGTGCGGAAATGAGGAGGGATCCTTCCATTGGCTGGAACAGTTGGGTCGAAACTCGGGCCTCCCGCCTCGCAGACCGTACAAAGCGGCTCATCCCTGGACCGTGGAGGGGGGCCTTGTGATCAGCTGTCCGTTCACGTTCGTCCTCGATTCAAGCAGCCTGCCATCTGTCGAAGCATAGACGGCTTGTTTATTTAATTTGCCAGTCCGTCGCCGTTGCGGCTCTCTTTTTCTCGGTGGGGCTCAACACGCGTGAACGGCGGAGCCAGACAAAGGAAACCGTGTCTTTGGTCGCCGGCTGCCGTCCTTGTTGTGGTCTTCGCCGTCGACGCTCTTTGGCGGCCGCCTTTGTACGTCTCCGCGCCTCCCCCTTCTCTTTTATCTCTGCCTCCTGAAAACCACAGTCTGATGGCATGCCACTGTAGCATAACGCCAAGCCGCCCGTCCGAGAGAATCATTACGCCGCTGCTCTCCGCCGTCGAGGACCTCCAGCAGCGCCTAGAGAAGGAGGAGAGGCTAACAGACCAGGTCCAGAAGCAGGCCGACGTGCTTCAGTGCAAACTAGACGACGCCATCAAGGCATCGGCCAAGCTCGAGGACAAGATTCATGAGTACGAGGAGCAGATCGAGGCGCTGAGGAACGACAAGCGAGAGGTGACGCGCCAGATGCGCGAGATGGAGACTATCTACGAGGCCAAGCGCAGTGCCATTCTTAAGGAAAAGAGGAGCTGGCAAACAAGGAAGAAGAGATGCAAAGCGTCATCCAGCGCTTAAAGGAAAGCCTGGCCCAGAGAAACAACGCCACCGCTGACGATGACGGCCGACCATCCCGACAAAGTGAGTGGAAGAGACCCTGGGGGCATCCATGCCCGCTCGGGAAAGTGGCTAACCAGAGCCAGTAACAGCCAGCTCCTCTCCGTCGCTCGAGGGCGGCAGTTTTGCGCCGCCTTCTTTGCAGCGCAGCGACTCGCGGAACAGCTCGAAGCTGATACTGCAAAAGGAAAAGCTCATCGAGTCTCTGCGCCTCGAACTTGCCGAAGCGCAGATCAAGCTCGTCGAGTCGGAAAACTCGGGCGGTGGCCGGCTGCAAGAAGTAGAGCGGCTGCTCATGGAGGCCCGCATGACCAACGCACGACTCATGGAGGATAACGAAAGCTACCAACTCCTCCTCCAGGAGAAGACGCTCAAGGGCGACTTTGGACAAAGCGACTTCAGCTACATGAATGTCGGCGCCCACCAAGACACCCTCAACGCCTTCGAGGGCAAGGCAGCGGGCTTGAGCCTGGCTGACGAGCTGTCCGACGCCGCGTCAGCTGAGGGCGAAGTCGGTCGCCACCTCGAGACGGAACTGATATCCATGAAGGAACAGAACAAGGCGCTCACGACGTACATTAACAAGATTGTCGGGCGCCTGCTTCAGTACCGGGAATTCGAGCACATCCTCGATCAGTCAGATGACTCCAAGCTGCCCACGGACACGAGCAAAGAACTACCTCTGCTACCAGGCGTCAAGCGGCCCGTGAACGGCGGGCCGTCGCTGCTACAGCGGGCCAAGTCGCTGGCCGTGGGCTCTGCAAAGCCCAAGCAGCGGCCCATGTCGTACGTGCCGAGCTCCAACTCGGGCGTCTCGGCACATTGCGACCCGGAAACGGCGCCGAGCATCCCGATCGGCAACCTCGGCCGGTCGACGAGCACGAGGCGGTCCCGACCGCAGAGCGAGCAGTACACGGGGGCCGCAAGCCTCGTCAGCCAGATGTACCGGGGCCCGGACGGCAGCATGTCGCCTCCACTAGGCAACCCGCAAAACTCTCAGACCCTTTTCACGTCGCCCGGCTTCTCGAGAAATTTCAACACGGGCGCGCGCGCAGCCAGCGGAGACCAGGCGCCCTCATCGGGCAATTTTCCGGGAATGAGGAGCGAAACTTCGAGCCTGAGCGGCGACTCGGGCGAGATATCAACGCCGCCGTCGCAATCGCCGCCCCGATCGCACAGCGATAAGCAGACGACGTTTGCCGGCGGCAAGGTGCGTCCGTTGCGCCTAGTGCAGGAGAACCAGGAGGTCGTCAAGGAGAACAAGTGGGCCAGCTGGTACGCGGGCTGGGGCTGGGGGGGCAAAAAGGAGGAGCCGCTGCAGCCGGTGGGTAGTTCAATCCCGAAGTAATGAGCACGCGCTGCGAATCGACGAAGTCCCGCAGACAGCCAGGTCAGGGTTGCGGGAACGCGAGCGTTGGCCAGATAGCCACTTTCCAGCGCACATCATTGGAGCAGACAGAGGGAGAAGGGCATGGATGGCACAGGCACGCTGCAGTTTCTCGGGGCCTAGCCAGGCACGCAGAGGCTGAGGTAGGCTCTTACGATTTTACGTCATTAGATATTTGCCGAGTGCGGCGGCTTTTGGGTTTACGGTCACTTGTTTATCGATCACAGACGATTATCCTCGTACACCGGGTCGCCATGTCTCGTGTCTTGTCGGTTCTCGTTCTTTGTTGAGCCGAATAAATTGAAAGGAGTTGGGGATTCTTGTGATCCAAGGCAACAGTTTATGGGTCGGCATTCGCCGTACCGCCCGACTCGCAGAGTTTACTCACGTGCAAATCTTTGAGAAACATGTAGCTTGGAGATTGTTTTACGGATTTTGTAAAGTATCCGCAAGAATAACTTGCTCGTATGCCATGACGCTGGGTCGACATGCATGAGATGCAACGACCGAGAAAGCCTCGGGGGCTTGCTGGCTGGCTGGCTGGCTGGCTCTGTTCCCCGCATCAGCTTCATCTTCGGCACGCGCTTGGTGCTGCTGACTCACTCGCGTTCTTAGCGCTATGGTGACATCGGCTAACTGTTAGAGCATACAGTTTATTATAGTGCTTGGAGAGTAAGGCGGTGCATCCACAATGCAAGAGTATTAATATTCGTATATACGTAGCCACACAAATATCTATTCGTATCCGAACCCCGCTTTTACCGCACTAGCCGCTGTGCTGCGCCACACATATATATACTAGCGCGCCTGGCACCCACGAGAGCCGCCCCCAACCCAATCAGCTGAATTAAAGGCTTGAACACATCTATGACCACAGTGGCTCAATTCGCTAAAGAACTTATTGAAATAGAAATATCACTCGAATGCACACTTGATCGGCTCGTCAATCGAGCCGGCTGTGCCGCCGCCCGCCTCTCCAATTAAGGCGCAACACAGCGCCGTAAAGAGCTCAATTGGTTTAAAACCGCGATAAAGAGGAGTCGCGAGACTTTGCAACTCAATGGCCCGCCAGTTGATCCGGGCTACTGCGAGGCTTTATGGCCGGCACAGCCTCCTCCATCGAGGGTGGCAGCAGCTCCTCTGCCTCCTCTCTCCCGCGTCCCTGTGACGATCTTTCTCTCCTAGTAGTTGTACTGGGTCTTGATCGCTTCATTGACGGCTGGCCGGAATCGCGTTCGAGGGTCTCGTCTTGTTTTTGGGTCTCGAGTCGATTCTTCGGCTGCTGGCTTGACTCGATCGCCCAGGCGGGCGCGGCGCCGCTGCCCGTGAGGCTGCCTTGTGATGTCAATCGCTTGAGATGTTGCCGCCAAATTTGAAGGCATGGGCAGCTTGCTGTTCCTAGGAGCGCGAGGCCGGCCCCGAAAGGTTTTGGACAACTTCGGGATCCCTGATTCGTAGCAGCGGCTTCTAATGGAGCAGAAGGCAGGTGCTTAATGGGAATGACAATGCTGGCTATTCTCTCCTAAACTTGGTTTGAAAATCTGACCCTTGTTTGGGGCCGGTTTCCGTAGGCGTCAGGCACGCTCATACAAAATTGTGTGGCGCAGCCCGGTGGCTAGCGTGGGTAAAAGCGGAGTATATGTACGAATAGATAAGGTATTTGCGTATGTACGAATAACTAGAGATACTCCGCAGCAAAGCTGCAAGAAAATTATACAGGCATGCCATGTCTGAACTGGTGGGGTTTATTTTTTCATATTATCGGATGAGTGCGAGGTATGAGATAGATCATCTCTCCAACTTTCGAGAAGACAGTAGATACCGTATTCACCATTGCCATTTTAGATTCAGACGGTATTCAAATCTATGTTTCTATTCACGCCTTCTAGTTTTGATCAAGTAATGAGAATCCCCCGTCTTGGTGTGCAAGCCAGTTGCAGATGAGAGTCAGGCAGGTCGTCCATCGCAGTACAGAACAAATGGGAAACACAAATGAAAAGAGAGTGGACTTGGCAGTCTGAATTCCAATTCTCGGCACAGCCTCATTCGTACTTCAAACTCTTAACTTGGGCCTTGCTTTTCTGTTGCTCAGCAATTTTGACCGTTTCGTGTTCCGCTTCCACCATTTCCCTGGCCGGCAACTTCTCCATGCCTGCCGCCGATGCCGACAGTTGACGCTCCTCTTTTTCGTCAATGTCATCGACATCACGTGGCGTTGCCATGCCCGTACTCTGACTCTCCTCGTTTTGCTCGTTCTCCTCCTCGATTAGCTCCTGTTGCTCCTTGAGCACCTCAAGTCGCTGTTTGTTGGTTGCTGCACCCTCAGCGTTATGTACCTCGAGTTCGATCTCGTGGAATAGCTCTTCAGGTATGGCTGACAGGACACCAATGAGGGCGTCCATCTGGCTCGATCCCTCGCCGGAACCCTGCCCGTACATGTAGGCGTTGCTTAGGACCAACAGCGTCGACGGTACACCCTCCTTGAGCCTCAGGTCGAGCCAGGTCTGCAAGTCTGTGCGCATCTGCGCCGGAGAGACGCTGTGGGTGCGGATGCCGCGGGCAGCGCAGGCCGTTTGCAACTCGGCCACCGTCAGGCTGTCGACACCCTCGAAGCTGATGGCCTTGTCATCGCGTTTGATCTGCCGCATGCGATGCCGTATCTGGTAGCGGAGCATCATATCGGTGCCAAATGTATTGAGGTTCATATACCGGCACATGGAGACAAGCTGCGGTCGTGACAAATTGTCCAGAGTCAGGTCGTCGCGAAAGACTTTGCACACCTTGATGACATCGTCACTGGTGGGTGCCTCGCCCGTCGAGCGAACCTTGCGAAAAAAGTTGGTGAACTCCTTTCTCCGCGCCGTTGCTGGACTGAACGGCAGGCCTGTCTCCTTGAGCGTTTGCTGCAAAAATGCGCTAACCTCATTGCGCGTCGACCGCAACAGACTGGCCTTTGCGTCCTTGGACTTTTGTCCTTCGAAAGTGCTCGGTAGCATGTTGGGGAACAGTTTTAGGGCAAGCGGCAGCAGTGCTTCGCCGAGGGGTACGATGATGAAGACGGAGAAGGGAACGAGTCGCCCGAGATCACGCACGGTGCGTTGCAGTTGTTTGTTCTCTCTGCGAGTCAAGTCGTAGCCGGCTGCCATCTTGAGCGCAAGTCTCCAGCTAATACGCACTTCGGCGGCGAGTAGCTTGCTGCCGTCCCAGTAGTGCTGCGCCTCCTTCTTGATCTTTTGCCATAGGGTCAACTTTGCTTCCACCTTTGCAGCATTTTCCAATGTGTATCTTTCGGCCACATCCCCCTTCTTAGCGGCGAGCTCCGCAATGGCCACCTCGCCCTTAGTTAGACCTGGCGTTCGTTGGGTCGGTACGGACTGGCTCTCAGTGTTGCTGTCATCGCCTCGGCCGTCTCGCTTGACGGCCACAGCGACGCCCTCTTCCTTGGGAGATAGGGACTTTTTCGCCTGCTGGACATTGAAACCAGGCGGAAGGCCGGAGCTTTGGGAATCGGGTTGGTGATGCTCGGTGCCCAAGGGTCTCACGGGAATCATGAGTGCTAGTGCTGGGACTTGAGCGTGCCTAATAACGTGTCCGGCAACGAAGGAAGGCGTGATTCTGCGAGAAAAAAGTTTGACTATCCTCTGTCAGCGACGTAGTTCCTGCTCGTACGGCTCACATCGGTTGCAACTGACGACGGACTAGGCTTACCTTTTGTCATCAACATGCGGTTACGGACTGTGGCCCCGCGGGCTACGGCAGACGAGGCGCTCATGGCAAACGGAGCGAGATTGAGAACGGAGGGCGATGATTCGCGTTGTTGTGACGGCAGATAAGGCGGCGGCGGCGATGGCTCGCAGTCGTCAAGAGGCGAGGGCCGATTGAGCGAACCGTAGGAGAGACGATGTGCTGTGCGACAAGCGACGGGCGCCAGAACAGTCCCTGCATTTTTGAACAAGCCTTCACTAACGCTGCCCGTATCAGCAGAGGCCCCCCTAAAAGTAGGTACAAGCGGACAATGCGGCGATAAGCTTGTGCGCCACTGATCAGAGCGGCTTGCAACGCGATAGGCTCGTTTTGCTGACCGTAATTCATGGCACTACGGGGCTGAGCCTCTTCTGCTGGAATGGACTCTGTTAATTGTGTACATTGCTTTTGATTGGTCATTCGGCATATACATACATGCCTCCAGCCGCCGAGGACGGGTAGGGTGGATAACCTGCACGTGATTGAGCCTTCGGCTGATGATCCAGGCCGGGCATGAAAGTCTAAACGACGCCGGGACACGCAGCCCGAAAATAACACTCACGTCCCCTTCTCAAGCCGGCGGTTTTTTTTAACGGGGCTCGGACTCGTCAATCCAGACTGGCCCCACTCCAGCATCATTGTGGGTATTTTCAGGGGCTTTCCGTCGCTCCCTCCTCACCTTTTCCTGACGGGGGCCCTTCTCTATTTCCTCTTGAGCCCGGGTCCCTCCCCCCGCGGTATTGCGTTTGCGGTGGCCCGTCCGGCGCTCGCAAGGCATCAAAAGAAGGGTTTTAACAACCAGGAAGAACTTCCGTGGCGGGAAAATGTAAAAAGCTCGGGGCCATGAGCAATGCCTACAAAGCCGTTCGGGATATTAGGCGGCGTGATGGCGATCGGGTTTGGCGGGAATTCACTCGCTCGTGGCGGAAGAGAGCCGCCTGGACATGACGAGAAGAACCAGCGGCGGCAACATAAAAACCCTCCATGACCCCTGTCGCAGGCGCCATGATGTGGGTCGTAGTCCTCGACGAAGATCGAAGGGCTGCATAATTGACTAGATGTGCTGTGCACAGCATCGTGATACTCCCATCACACATCGCCAAGTACAGATCCTCAGCTCAGTATGGCACACATGTCAAAGCACTTGTTTTAAAGACGTCAAAGCACATGCGCAAATCAAAAATAATTTAGCGCACGGCGTAATACAGCATGCAACAAACGGCCGAAAATGAGAACCACTGACGGACATGCTCGAAATGTCTTGCACGCGATCGTGAAGGACAAAAAAGCAGTCGGCAGATCGCCACCTGCATCCTCTTTTCCGTTCGGGGGACACAAAAGCCTGGCACGGACACCCTCGGTTGGGCCAATATGCATCCCATGAGCTGGTTAAGCTTGTTTCCAGACGTGCCGTGCCTTTTGGCCATTTCTCGAGTCGGGAAAATGGCACTCCCAGATGTATACGGAGGCTTCCCAAGACCATCTTACCTGATCTCATCTGTGTCGTAAGAGTGAGCAGCTTCTCTACGTTGCCAGATCTCAACTCCACCGAAGTCATTCTCGAACCATGGGTATATTGGCTGATGATATAACCTATTGGTACCTATGTAACTATGCGAAAGAAGAGTCTTATCGCGAGGTGGACCACACATATCATGGGACTGCTGGCGACACCTTTGCCTCTCTCGGCTTTGATGTGGTGACCAAGCGAAGACGCTGAGCAAACTCCGAGGATAGATTTCAAAACTCGCTGTCGTTCTAAATGCTCGTTTTCGGACGATGAAAGTCTCCGCCGAATGGACACTTGAGTAGGCGGCCCGGTTTCGGTCTCGTCAAGTTACAAAGCGATACTGTGCACTTGAGTTTCCGGTGAGAGCTTGTCTTCTGCGAACCCGCCTCTTTCTGCCTGGACTATATGATCCGTCCTTATGCAACACAGACCGGGGGGGAAGGAAGGAGGGGGGTTGGTGAGCAGGGAGGGACTGGAGTAGGACGTAGGATTCGATAGCAAAGAAGGACAGGAAACGCCAGTGGGATATAAGGATACAAACAGGGGACATGAGTATGAAAGAGGAAAAAATAATTCGTTTGCGAATGAAGCGAAGGATTTGGCAAAGAATGATAAAACCAGCAAAGTTTTGGGTGCAAAGCGACAGATTCAGCTTGACGGACGAACATTTGCCGGCGTGTTTGTGTCAGCTGATATGGCAGCGCAAGATGTAGATGAGACGAAGACGACGACTTTTATAATGGCCGGAACAGATAATCGCACAGCAACGCCGCCAGCCGAGGTCAAGATGCTTCGCGGCAACGAATTCCAAGACGGTGAAGAAGGCCGAAGCCCGAGGCCATGAGAAGAAGAAGAAATAGAAGGAGAAGGAGAAATCCAAACAAAAATAGGATATAGGGATGAGGACCACCACCAAGACTCAGAGGAACATCAAATCGACGGGTGGAGGGGCTGGGTTGTTGTCACGGCCTCTTCATGCTCGCTCTTCTGCCTCATGGGCGTCATCTACTCATGGGGTATCCTGCAGGCCGAGATGGCGCGCCAGTCAGGCTCATCGCTACTATTTCTGACCTTTGTTGGTTCGCTAGCCACCTCCTTCATGGCCTCGGCGAGCATCCCTGTCGGTGCGGCCATTCGTCGCTTTGGCTACCGCCGGATCGCCTTTGTGAGCGCCTTTCTTCTCGGTCTCGGTGAGGTCCTATCCGGCTGGGCCGTCGGCAGCCTTGGCGGTCTATTCGTCACGCATGGCCTGCTCTTCGGCCTGGGAGGAGGGCTGACTCTCCTGGTACGTGACGCCTGAGCCGATACCGCTCAGAATTGAGCTTACCGTTGACCCGGCCCGCTGGCTGCATCGCTGCTCCACGTCGTCCGAAATGCCTTCCTACCTGGTAACCCTGCTCTACCGCACCACTTAGGTGGTTCAGAAAACATCAGGGCCTGGCTGTTGGCGTCGTCTTCGGCGGCAGTAGCCTGGGGGCTGCCGTGATGGGCGTGGCAACCGACCAGCTTGTTCGGCAAGTCGGTGTGCTGTGGACCTTTCGGGTTCTTGGACTTTTGCTGTGGACCGTATGTCTGCCGGCCGCCTGCTGCATCAAACCCGGCCTCTCCAAGGGCGACTCAATGCCCCCCATTCAATGGTGAGGAAAACCCGAGATGGACTGCGCGCCGTGATTCTTCATGATAATCTAATTCTCATGAAATGGCTTTAGGCATCGTTGGAGGGAGCCTAACTTCGTCCTCTTTCTTTTTGGGACGGCCATCGTTTGCTTCCCGCTGCTCGTTCCGCCGTACTTCATTCCCGTCTTTACAAGATCCATCAGCCACTCGCATGCCACAGCCGTCAGTGCCTTGTCGGTGTGGAACATATCTTCGACTGCGGGCCGCATTGTCGCCGGCTTCGCGGCTGATACCTTTCTGGGCCCTATCAACAGCATGATGCTGGCACTTACATTCTGCAGTCTGAGCTCCCTGGTAGTATGGCCCTTTTCCTCCGGCATGAGCCTTCTCTCTTTGTTTTCGGTTGTGAACGGTGTTGGTTGTGGTTCTTTCTTCAGCCTGTTTCCGATTGTCGTCGGTGCCGTCTTCGGGACTCGTAACACTATGGCCGTGTTGCCCATCCTGTGGACCAGCTGGTTCTTCGGATACTTTTTCGTGAGCCATGAAACCCCCCTTTTTTTCTGGGGAAGCGTCGGGAGATGAAATCTGAGACGAGACATAAGGCACGCCCATCGCCTCTCGACTCTGTGCTCTGGCAGGTGCTGAGGCTGATACGACCCAATACCGGCCGGCAGCCTATTACGTAGGAGCAACATCCGCTGCTGGACTGGTGTTTATAATTGCGCTCCGTCGTAGACTTTCGAGGCAGTTGTTTCTCCGCATATAATGTGTTCCTATGCTTAAAAGGGTTGATGGATAAGTAAGGCGGGTATATTGGCAAATGTATAGCTAACTGACATAGACTAACTACGTGGTTATGTGTAAGGTATTATAGATCTCACTTTATAGTTGCATATATGTGTATGTGTCCATGAATTATGTAGGTCCGATTCTCTTCCACGCAACTTTCTTGTCGATTAAATCTGCGGCAACAGGTATCAAAGTTCAAGGGGCCCACACGACCGCTTCTCTAGTGTCCAGCAGGTCGAACGCAGACTGTGAGGTTGAGCTTTTCATCTGTGCCAGGGACGCGCCAGGGACCTATGGCAGAGTCCGTCAGCCTCAACACCTCTACACCGAGCTCGACCATAACATACCTTGAGGACGACGGAGAATGGATCATCGGTAGGCGACGTATTCGGAGCGTACTCCATCTCGTTCAGCGCGTCTTCTACGACGCCTTCATGCTCTCCGTAGAACATCTTGAAGAAACTAGCAATCATGTTCATACCTGCCGTGCCTCATTAACATTACGAGCCTTAAGCAGGACCTGAAGCTCTCAAGAGGCCGGCGACTCACCTGCTGAGACGCCAGAGCTCGTCCAGATACGGCCATCAGCGGTCCATCGCGCCGTGGGAATCCATGTCACATTTTCACCATGAGTTACGGCCCATTTCCACGCCGACTTATTCATCGTCACTTTGCGGCCGTCGAGCAATCCGGCCTTGGGCAAGCTAACGGCGCCAGTACAGACGCTGAGGATATACTTGACCTGGCAAGACCTTTGGCTCAGAGAATGTTCCACTGACGTGTCTCCAGCATCTTCTAGAGCTTGGGTGCCGCGCCCGCCTGGAAAAATCACGATGTCCAGGTTTGGGGCGTCTTCAAGTGAGTGTGTGGCGAGAGTCCTGGCCCTATGACGTCATTATATTGGTCACCCGGTGGGCGCGCGCTGACAGGGCCTTTTTGCTTGGCGATCATGGCCAGTTCAATGGCGAAGTGAAATGACAGTTGTAGCAGTGGGTAGCGTGTCAGCTCGTCTTCATCAATCCTAAAAATGACGCCAGCGAAGAGGGCAAGTTCGCATACTGTGTAGATGAGCTCGAGCGTGCCATGAACATCAAGGGGCTCGTAGCCTGGAAAGAGGATCTAGCCGGGGGAAAATCATCAGCCGGGTGACAATCGCTACGGGTAAGGAAGAGGTAAGGCGTGATCAGGGAGCGTACGAATCCCACAGATAATTTCCTCTCGTGATTATGGGGTTTGAAGATTTTTTCGTGCTGTGCGTGGACCACAAATCCGAAGGCGACGCTGCTCCATGCCAAGAATAGAGAAATGAGACCCCTCATAATGTTGATCAGGTATATACTGAGCTCTGTAGGAAGACTTTTAGGCGTTTTTCCAGGATGGTTGATGTCCCTAGAACCGAAGCCAAAGTTTTCGGCACGGATCAAAAATTCTTGTGTGATTCAGCTGGGTAGTTGTCTGCAGTATCCGTTCATTCCATCCATGAGGTGCGATTCTCGGCAACTAACGAGACACAGTTTTAGATTAGATAAGCACATGGTGATGTTTCAATGGCGCCGGAATGAGGCTAGCTCATGGTTCCGCATCGAGGTGAGAGATGTCGAATTCGGTATGAATTTTTCACGTTCCCGCCATGTGAGCTTTAAAACCAGCCTGACATTGAAATGCTCCAATAATTTCCTTAAACGTTCTATCGTGGATCGCGTAGCGTCACCCGAAACGTCTGTTGATAAAACCTGCGCTCCGTTTGCGTCAGATGATCGACTCGCTCTCGCCGTGTATTTTGCATAGCAGGATGCCGCCATCTGTGAGAGGCAATAAGCTGCCAAGGCGACGGAAAACATTACGTCAATGCTGAATTGACATAAACACAGCTACATCATCGGGTGTATATATATATGGGAGAACATGAGTTTCAGAGAAGTTAGGTAGCCGCTAGATTTTCTCTTCAAAATCGGGGCATCGTTTCTCTGGTTCTTTTATTGTTATTCATCATGTACACGATGAAGCTCGTGCTTTTGACGCTGCTGGCACTGGCAGAGTGCCATGACACTCTTTCTCTTCAGAGTCAGGGGAACGACACTAAAGCCGCGCAGAGTGATGAGGTTACCACAACGCGTCATATCAACGAGTACATCGAACGGGTCTTAGCCTCACTGCCCAAAGAAGGCACGTGTACCCGCGAGAATATTGGCATTCGGCAGGAGTGGTTCGTATGACCCGGATTAGTTGAGTAAGCCGGAACTGATCTGTTACTGTCCAGGGGCGCGATGTCCAAGGAAAGATGGCTCGACTATATCAGAGCGGTCAAGTGCCTCATGTCCAAGCCGCCGAAAGATAAGCCTGAAGAAACCTTGGCGACGAGTCAATACGAAGAATTTGCCGTTGCCCACATGAAGAAGACGCTCTTTATACACTGGAGCGTACGTATTATGGATCAAAGCGTATCAGGGCTAGCTGATTGAATTTTTTTTGGCATTCAAGGGCTTTTTCTTCCAATGGTATCGGCATTTTCTCTGGCTTTACGAGAAAGAATTGCGCGAGGATTACGGGTATAAAGGCCATCTGCCTTACTGGGACTGGTCAAAGCACGTCCAAGACCCCGACAACTATTCGCTCTTTGACGGCTCCGAATACTCCCTCTCTGGCAACGGAAAGGTCAATGATACAAAGGAGAAGAGGACGGTTATTCAAGCGGGTGGGCCACCACCGGTAGATTTGGGCTTTTTGCTGCCCGGTACTGGCGGAGGCTGCATCGAAAAAGGGCCGTTTGCAAATCTTAAATCCTATGTTTATGGAAACAACAGCGGCGCTTCCGCGCCACTAAACATCCGTCGTTATGAGCGATGTGTTACACGCAACTTTGCCACCTCTTTCATCAAGAATACATGCTCTTACACGGCAGTGAACAACTTACTTTTGAATGTCAAGAACGTTTCAGCGTTGCAGGATATGATGCAGTCTATGGGTGGTGTCCATGCGGCTGGCCACTTATACATCGGAGGGGATCATACAAATCAGTTTTCTTCGCCGGTAGACCCAGCTTTTTACGCTCACCACACCATGGTAGATCGAATCTGGGCCATATGGAAATCCCGAGACCCAGAGAAGCGACAAACGGAGATAGCTGAGACAGAAACCTGGTTGAATTGTGCGCGAGGCCTGCCTCATGTGTGGGAGAGTCGAGTGCTCTGACCCGATTTATTTAGACCCACCAAGCCCAAACGCTACGCTGGAGACCGAGATGGATCTTCCCGTTGTAAATTTTGTTACAGTTATGATCAAAGATGCTATGTGGACGACAGAAGGGTCATAATTTTATATGTACGTGTGACGAGCACCGTCGTCTCGGAGGGCGTGTGAATCAAAGGCCGGTTGTTATTGTGACGCTCTTTGACGTCCGGTTGCGGTAAAGTCGAGGCCGTCTGGCAGGTTAAAATTCCGGAAAGCCAGGGAAAACCGATAACTGTCTTAATCGAGACAGTGCAGACTTTGTAGATGTAAGCGGAAGCAGGCGCCGGATTGCGACGGAGTCCTAATAATCGTGCCCCGTTCCACTATTTGGTGACTCGAAACTCGCGCACCATCCATAGATGGAGCTTATCACCAAAGGCGGACACACCATCAGCAAAGCGGACACTTTCTAGCTTCGTACGCATTGAACCGCAAAAATGGCAGCAATTGACGTCCAAACTGCAAAAAAGCAATGTTGAGATTCGTGTAGAAGTGACTTTTGATTACATTGACGAGAAACCAGATGCCAAGATCGCTGCTGTTGCGCGGCAATTTGATGGGCCGCATGGCCGCCTTAATCGACGATAACGAGGCGCCGGACCTCAAAAGGGACGCCCGGCAGAAAATACAAAGCTAACCAGCGAAGAAGAGATTTCTTTATGTCGCTATACTGACCGTCTTGACGATATAAACTTTGCCGTATGACCCGAGCTTATAACAGATGCTGCAGTGTGTGGGCAAGCTCTGGACCACGCGGTTTAGTCAGGGATTGTACCTTCCAGTTTTCAACCAATCATTGAGGATCTCTTGCGAAGGGCACCACAACGAACACCTTCGCCCGCGGCTCAATACTACAATAATTCTTCGGACTTCGAGACCCCAATGACATTACGGCAAATCAACAGAGTTGTTGACAAGCTTGATGTTGCTTTGCAACGAGAAAAGGACCTTGATCCGGAATCAAGCTACAATATCGGGCGCTTTATCCACGGATCCCTTATTGCAGCTACTGAACTTGTTCAGACGAAAAAAGACCTTGGGCGAGTCAAAGCAGCCGAACAGATAGCTCAAAAACGCCGAGTAGCACAAAAAATATCCGTAAAAACCAGCGGCATACTTTCTGCAGATGATGGGCGAAAAATAGTGGCTCAGAAAGAAAGTAATGGCCTTGAACGTGCGAAACGGCTTGTGGATGCAGAGGAGAAAAGACTGCAGAGTCATCAAACGGGTAGTTTCCATTGCTGCTAAAAACGCAAGAAGATGGCGTGTCAATTCTTTTCTAGAACCATTAGAAATATGGGATGAAACGGGCGCACATTATGTGCGCAGAGGTTAAAATGTCTATTCTGTTGGGAAAGTGTCCGCCGCCTTGCTGATAAGCACCATCTATGGATGGTGCGCGAGTTTCGAGCCACCAAAAACCTTAGTGGGGCGGGGCACGATTATGTCGACCGGCAAGCTTTCATCGAGTGACCGGCTCAAAACCTCACGGATTTCCTAGGGCAATGTTTATTCAGCACACATCCTTTTTTCGAGCACTGAGAATCGGCGGTAACGGTACGCAGAGCAGGTCGGTTAAAGTCACGTGAAGAAGCGCGTGCAGGAGAGCTCGCTGAGGATCCTTGGGATAAGGGCGGATAATAAGTACATCTGCCCTGGAAAATTCAGGAGACCCAAACAGGCCGGGGAGCCTGGGCGCAGCCTCACTTACAACGAGAGGAGGCAGCGCCGGTCACGTAGAGATCGGGCAATCCATCCACCCACCTACCTTCACGAGCCTCCTTGCAAGCTGCGCGCTGTAGAGAGCAGGTCCTGAGGTACAAGTGTGGCAAAGTTTTTGTCGATTATCACAGGGGATGGTCTTTCAGAACCATGTAGACAATGACTTGAACAAACGGTATTCTATTTTTCAGTCATTCCTTTCTATCTTCTAAAAACCATAAAGGAGAGAGAGAGATAAGAAGAAGCGCCCAATGAATCGAAATGTCATTACGGAAGGAAGGAAAAGGGGTTCCATGTCTCAAATGATTATTCATTGATCTGCATGTGATCCGAACGCAACGCGAGACAAGAAAAACCGCAATAAAGCGCGGAAAAGACAATCAACAACCGACAGTTTTTCCGGTATCCTCATCGCCAGAAGTCTGGGCATTCTGGGAGAATCGGCGATGAACGGGTTGGGAGTCATGAGATACAAACAGCAGAGCTCTTGGAATTGTCTGCTACAAAACTTCCATCGGAAGTCGAGCCCAGCCTCCACGCGGCCGGGTCGGAGATCAAGCCCAACAACCACACCCGGTGGTAAGAGGTCTCCTTGGACCGGTACTTGAGATTCCAAAACCATACCAAGCTGGCTTGTGCGAGAACGCAAGCCATCACGAGCCACGTGAGGAGGCTCTCCAATACCGCTCAGGGCATCAGACCCGCCCTTCTCCGGCAGGCGCTCCAGGGCACGGTGTTGGCCACTCTCCTCTACAGAGCCGAGGCATGGCTCTCGTCGTGGACCTCTCAAGAGACGATTGCCCGAGTGCAAGTGCAGATCAACGCGGCTGTCAGGGCTGTTCTCCCCGTCCACCGGAAAACCCTAATCCCAGCTCTTCTTAGAGAAGCGGTCTGGGCCCGGCGAGGGCGTGGTTTGATCGAGTCCGCGATCGCCTTGCTGTCCGCGTTGCAGCAGCCGACCCTCAACACTCAATACTCTCTGCGGAGAAGATGGAACTCCCCCCAGATGTGATGGATCCGACGGAGAATTTCCCCCGAGCTCTCCAATGACTCCTTACGCCCTATCCCTAGGAGCCCGATCGTGAGGACGGCTTGGCAGGCATTGGGGCTGTGGGACGGGCCGAGGGCCGACACTTCTTCCTCCAATGGCATAAAACCCGCCCAGCGATGGACCTCTTCGTTTTCTCAGATGGCACCCTGATCAACGAAAGCGCGGGCGCCGGTGTCGTGGTCTGCCGTGGCCCAACGCAAGAGGTCTGCCGGGGGACCGTACCTCTCGGCCCTGCAGCCGAGATCTACGACGCCGAGATCACCGGAGCAGTCCGCGGTCTTGCCGCTGCCCTCAATTGCCCAATGGCGCGGCTCGCTGCCAGCGTCACCATATGCTGCGACAATCAAGAGGCCGCCTTCCGTCTCCTGGCCGGCACTCCCACGCCGTCGGCTTCCAGGTACATTGACCATTTCCGGAACCTCGCGGCGGCGTGGTCGCTCAGAGACCGCGCCCTGAGGCAGCAGGCGCCCTTGCCAAGCAGGCGTGTCTCACGCCCTGCCACCCCCTTCTTCCCACCATCGCGAGTTCCAAGCGAGCTGTAGTCCTCCTGCTGTACAAGGCCACAAGCAACGAATACTTGATGCTGGAAGCCCATACGCGCTACCAGGGTCTTGGCATCCCGTCCAGTATTCGTGCAAACTTAGAGCTGGTAGGCCTCTCGTGTCGTGCCCTCGGTCATCTTATCGTTGCTGGGTCGGGGCACGGGGATTTTGAGGGCTACCGTCGGTTCAGTCACCACGATGCCCTCCTTATCTGCTCCTGTAGGAAAGAAAAGTCCCCGGAGCAATTATTCTTCTGCCGGATTGGCCGGCAGCGGGCCCGCCTCCGTGGTGGGCACAGGCAGCCTAAATCCTGGGATTCGCTGGGATCTAGGCTCGGCTGAAGGTGCCGTTTCCTTCGGGGAATTTTAACAATAGCCCAGCTTCGAGGATCAGAAGACGAAGGCCCGGAAGCCATGGGCATTACAAACTTTCAAAGCCATAACGCCCTCGCTCGCCACCGCCGCGATGAACTTGCCGGCCACACTCTTCTCCGATTCCTCTACGATGAACTCCAAGAGTCATCAGACTACGCATTTGAGGACCAAATATTCTATCAATACGTGGCCAGGGCCTTTGCAAGAGAAAATCGTGCGGTATTGGGTTGACCAAAATCGTCACCTTGGCCATACAACGACCTCAATCGTAGAGGGTCTCGACGCCTCGATGAAGAGCTGTTTATGGTCTTCAACGGGCAACCTGACCTCAATTTTCCAGAGGTTCAAGGTCTTATGGGACAGCCAGTCTTCCTCGATCCAATATCTCCAACAAAAAAAGCCGGCATAAGATATCAACCTTCACCCTCAAGCCGATTTATCTACTAATTCGGGAGAAAATATCCTCTCGCGCTTGCAGGCACCTTGAAGACTAAAATCGGGCTCTACGACGCAAGAAGAAAAAACGAGTTCAAGATCAGTATCAGGTCGAGCCGCCGGCAGGCTACTGTGATACTCGTCAGCCTTGAGGCTCCAAGTCTAGCCACGGGCTGCCTTGTCGTCACGATATCTTCAAGCGGCTAGAGAGCAAGGTTCCGTTCGAGATTGATGACTTCCACCGCTTTTGGCACCATGATCCACCCTCCTCAGAGCACCTCTCATGATCCTGACCGCATCCAGGCACCGTTGGGGCCTCTTTTTGTGTGTGTGGAAAAGGAAGGCCTCGGGGGTCCTTGAACCTCGAGTCAGGCAGCCGTGGGTGCGGCACGAGACGAGGATCCTTAGTATTCGAGATCGTGGAAGGCATAGAACGCGCCGAGGTCACGAGACCAGCAGCCTCTATCTTTGACATGCTCGTTCCTCTACTTGGAGTAGACCAAGTCGTCTTGTTAATACGCCGTGGCGAACTACTCGAGGCAGTCATAGAGTAAGTCGTTGATAAAGTGTTGGAAAGTTGCTGGAGCACCGCATAGTCCGAAAGGAGAGTTAAGGGATTTGTAGAGGCCGAAGCGCGTGATAAATTAAGGAAAGCGGTGAACTCCGGTGCCCTGATAATATGGCTTCCATGCCTAGTTGATTCGGGAAAGAAGAGCTTAGTCTTTGCCAAGACATTCTTGTTGACATGCTAGCGACATAGAAGGTGAAGCACCGCCGCGAGTTCCGTGGAGACGAGCGCGTTCATAAGAGCCAGCTCTCGATCCCTAACGATTACTCGCGGCAAGGGAATTGCTCCGGCTTCCGTGGCCAGCTCAGGAAGGCAGCCTAGAGCCTACCGATAGTTATGTTCCATCTCGCCTGTCAGGAATGCTCCGGCTGTGGAAAGGGTCTTCCTTTCTGAGCTGGAGCCGCAAAATTCGAGAATAGGCATCATGAAACTATTAATCTTGTACGTGCAGTCGAGCAGTAGCATATGCGAATACTGCCGCCAGAGGTCTACTTCACTACGAGGAGCGATAAACAGAGCAATCAACCAGCCATCTGGAGTAGGTAAATCATGAAAGAAGCCAAGAGGCTCGGTCACGGAGAATGCCGTAGATAAATTGGATTGGCTTGCGGTCTGCAAGTTCTTCGCGTCGGTGCTGTTATTTAATTGTTTAATCATACGCTAGGGGCTATTTAAAGTGCAAGAGCATGGGCAGTGTTTTTGCCTACTAGCCCCGTGAGCGCGAGCTCCTGGGAAACTCGGCCTCGTAGCTGTGCAGCAACGTGGAAAGGTCTGACTCCGTTGTTATACATCATGATGATTTGCTTCTTATGCCGAGCGATAACTTCAGCCCGGAAGCTGCTGTGTGCGTGGGCCGGAGCGAAAGTATAGTTATGCGGCTGTGCCTTCGAATTAGGCCTTGAAGTCCACCAACCTTCTGGCTGCCCCCTGAGGCCAAGCTGGAAAGGGCAATTCGTCTTCTGTGTTGATGTATCTGATCTGATCCTAGAGGAGAACACGGTGTTCAGGAAATCCATCTCAGGGGCGCGTACAGTAGCACGGGAAGTGCGATTACGACGACGGTGGTACTTTTCGTGTTCGTTAGCAGCGTAGAAAGCTTGGAAACTGGATGCGGCGTTGTTGTAACATCGCAAAAAGCGTCACTCGGCTAGTTGCTTACAGCCCCTGAGAAGCCGCGTGCTCCAGGCCATTTAAAGCACATCTGTAACATGGTATCGAAGATACCCGTATGCTGCTATCGCATAAATTGGGTAATAAGTCATCGGAGCAAGAGAGGATAGAGTAACATGGGCGCTAATGACGAAATCCAGGAGCATGAAAGTCCACTCAACTGCTCTGGGATCTTCGACAAGCCCTCTACCAAGATTGAAGTACTGAAGGAGTCAGATCATTTCGGAAAGGGCTTCCGAGCTCCAACTAACTAGCTCTTCCGAAAGTCATGCATGTATCACGGGCTGCGACTGCCATGGTGGATCCGGCTGTATTGAGGTTTGGAGAATCATTTCTTTGCCGGCCAGGCAAGGCTGGAGTTGAATGCCGCGCAAACATATGGTCAGCAACGAGTTTGGAAATATTGTCCGAAGTTGGAGGCACGTTCATGCAGTGGCGGAAGAAACGAATACTGGACCAAAAACGCGAGGCCAACAGGTTGACCAACAAGACACCGGGTTGTCCAGAGCATGTTTAAAAGCAGATTCCTTTTGAAACTCTGGTCCACTTTATTTGGAACTCGAGAACTCTCGCACCACCTCAAGGTGATGCTGGACACCGCGATATAACCAGGACTCCGCAATAGCCACATTTTCAACCATCTGACTTCAACCCCCTACACTAGAACCAATTCACGATCTTTTTACCAGGTAAAATGGAATCACGGATTCAAGAAGCTTTTCGATACATTGAGGACTTTCCTGATGCAAAAGTGGCGAAGGTGGCTCGAAAAATTCGATGTACCACGCAGTCGCTAGCGAAACTGCCTGAAAGGCCGACCTCCCAAAGCAGGCCGACAAGCAACAATTTTAAAGCTATCGAAATCAGAAGAGGCGGCCTCTTCTTTTCTGAAGCGTCACGGCTACTCCAAGAAGCTCCAAAAGAAACTCAATTCAGAGCGTCAGGCGGCTGAAGACCTGACGCGAGTCAATCAGTACTTTCAGAACCTCCAAAAGTTATCCAAGAAGAGGGTATACCTCCAGAGGATATCTGGAATATGAACGAAACTAGGTTCCGAATTGGAGTGGGGAAAGACCAATTAATCGTTACCGCGCGAAACAGAGCTCATTATTTCGGCATTTCAGAGAATAGGGAGTCCGTCACTGTGATCAAGGCCATCTCGGCAAGTGGGGCCTTCATACCAGCTTTCTTGATCCTGTCTGGGCAGATGCACATGACTTCATGGTATCAACTACCTGAGCTGCATCCTGACACAGTGATCAGGCCTACGCCTGCCGGCTGCTCAAATGATGAAATCAGCCTGGAGTGGCTTCAAAATTATGATAAGCATTCGGAAAAGACCTCGAGAAGCTCGAAACGTCTACTCATTCTCGATGACCGCGGCTCCCACCAAACAATAAAGCTCATTCAGTATTGTGACGAGCACAGCACCATTACTTTTGGTTTGTCTCCGAATCTCACGCATTTACTCCGGCCTCTGGATTTTGTGGTTTTCCAGCCACTGAAGCACTACCGCGTCAAAGCGCTGGACGCTATGATTCGAGATGGCCTGTCAATATCACCAAGCTTGAGTTCCTGTCTTGCATTCAACATGTACGATCGCAGGCCTTCAAACAAAGCACCATTCGCTCCGCATCTCGAAAAACGGGTACCTGGCCACCCGAAACCGCAAGTAGTATTGCAGCTGTTGGAGGCTCGTCAGGCCCGAAAAACGCCCAGTCCTCCCCCCAATCCAGAACCATATTCTTCACCATTCGGGACGTCGTTGACTCTTCGAAATATGAACAAAGCAAATGATCAGCTACAGGCCGTTCTGCAAGAAGGCGAAGATCAAAATCCAGAATTTTCCCGTGATTTAGATCGCTTTGTTAGGGGATCTTTATCTGTGGCTAGCGAACTTGTGCAGACCAAAAGGGATTTGGGGAGGACCAAAATGGCCGAGCGCATCCAACAACAACGCAAAGCTTTGAAACAAGCAGAAAAAGAGGCTCGTAAATGGAGGGAATCTGGGAGGCTAGAACGAGCAGAAATATGCGATTCTGAGGACGAAACGCGATGGTTGAAGCGGTTTTAGGTAGAGAAGTCGAAAATGTGGCTATTGCAGTGTCCAGCACCACCTTTAGGTGGTGCGAGAGTTCTCGAGTTCCAAATAAAGTGGGGCGTAGCACGGGTAGTTGTCGAGTACAGTAAGTGCCGGCCTTTGACCGGTCTGCCTTTCCCTTCTCTGAGTCAGCCGCACTCCGATCTTGGGCATAGGGGGTATGCCCATAGCCCTATAGATAGTAAGCTGGGTGCAGTCTCTGCTCCTGGGATGGATTCAACCACAGCACCTTCATAACTTGATAGTTGCTTTTTTTTACCTGTTTTACGTTGTCTGCGCGCAACACGTGATCTCAAGGATCTCGTGCCAGTTAGCTCATCCCGAGGGTTACCCGCCGTGAAAGCGCCCCTCTAAGGTAGCGGGGGCCAATCAGATTACAAAGGACTCGGGCCAAAAAAGGAGCCAAGGTCTTGCGACAAAGTGAACCAAACCAGGCAAGGCTTTGCCCCTTATAAGCCGTCTCAGGTGGCCTATTACGACACGCGCGATAGAGTTGATATCGACAAAAGAAAACTAGAATGCCAAAGGGAAGGGCCGCTAGAGGCGGTTTTGCACCTCATCGAAGGAGGATATTTGGAGCCATTCTCCGGAAGGAAACGGCACCTTCAGCCGAGCCTAGAACCCAACGGATGATACCAGGATTTTGGCTGCCTGGGTCCACCCACGAAGGCAGGCCCAAGTGGTTTACGGATAGCTCACTAACTACGAAGGTTGGGAACTTAACTATCCGGACCAGAAAAT